>WTSP01003323.1:0-43857 GCA_025331215.1 Actenoides lindsayi
AAAGCTATCAGGGGACAAAAACCCTCGGGGCGGTTGTCGTGTGTTTCAAGAAAAAACAAATTTCACCACCTACCCCCTCCACCCCCCCCCCCCCCCCTTCCAAGATCTGGCAATATAGTCCACGGATGGCTGTATCCAGCAAAGGCATTCTTAACATCATGAGATTGCTCTGCTGGATTCCCACAAAGGTACTGACTATATTCCAAGGAAGGCAAACCCCGCTGTGTATAGTTTGTTAAAGAGCCTATTGTGACAATGTATCCATCACAGTATAGGCTCCTCTACCCTAGAACAAACAATGGTTTGTGGCATTAATACTTTTGATTTCTACCTTTAACCGATGTTTGTAAAGGTGTATAAACTGTCTAAAGCCAAAATCATGCAAAAGTAAACCTGCAATTACTCAAGGCATGGAAATTAAATTACCCTATATTTACTCTGATCCAGATGATAACAGAATCTGGTGCTTAAATTTAAGGGAATGGTGCCTGGAGGCCTTGAGAAAAGCTCTGGAATAACCTAACTGTACGGAGCACATAGATATGGCCCCCAGAGGTGTGGGGAGAGACCTGGAGCAGTACTGGTCAGACAGCCCTTACAAGAAAACAAAACCACCTCTTTAACAGCTGTCACAGCAGGTCTGATTATAGGCTTTACAAATTACAGAATTATCTGGAAAAATGTGGTTTTCCCACCCAGCTTCATCAACTGGAATAACTGCTAGAAAATGTAGCCCATTACAAACACGTGAAGCTGATGGGTAAAATGTAAAGCTGTAGGACAGGTGCACTAGGACTTTCTCAGCTACAGACTCCATATTTTTTCTGTATAAAACTGCCCCGAGTCACTTAAAACAATCTACCATTTCATATGATTCTTTTTACTCCTTTTTTTCTTATGATGCCTCAGTGCCTGTATCCTTCTAGATTCCTTCCTACTGCTGGTATTCTTATCTAGGTTTCTTCATTACAGACTTTCAATCCCAGAGTACAGCCTCACAATTATCTTTAAAATAACAATATCACAACATAAATCGCAGGCCTATGAATCTTTCGTACTGTATGAGAACAAAGGCATTCAAAACAAACTCTGGCAACTAAATCTAAGCACTACACAGATTTTCCAGAGTTCCAAATTAATAATTTTCAATAGCAGTTTCAGGCTTTTTAGCTTCACTGTTTGTAATTGACTGTCCTAGGAAAATGCTGTGTGCAAACTGAATGCTGTTAAAAAAAAAAAAAATAAAAATCTCTGTGACAAAATGCTTAATTTAAAATAAGCACAGTTACAGTAAAAGACTGCACAGGAAAAAATTATTTTCAGCGTTCACATTAAGTTTATCTGGACATCAACAAAACATATAGAAGACAGCTACATATGTGAGCAATTACAGAATCATTAGATGAACTACGACCCAAATAATAGACAAATACCTAACATACACCAGGTTTCATATCCTAGCATTTCTCATTCTTTAGAAGATAAATAGATTCTTGAACTTTGCAATAAAACAGATTCCTGAACTTTTAATACTGAAATCTACTCATTAGCTTCTGTATCAAATGATCAAATATGCATTCCTTTTCCTTTATATAAGAATATATTATAAAACATTTTCTCAACATCTCAAAAAGTTATTGCAATTTTGAACTGAGGGAACGGAGACTTCAGCCATTAAAACACAGACAAAGGAGTTTGGCAGAACAGAAATACAGGCGTTCTCAGAAGGAAGAACCCAGAACTGAATTTCCCAGGGTAGTTATAGCATGAGCTTGAAGAAAAAGGTGGTGAACTGGCGCCACCCTCTGCTATGGAGCTGGAAATGTTAATGTTTCAGCTATGATAAAAAGCTGCATTATTTTTACCCAATCTACTGTCCCCAAACTTCTACTGAGATGTTTACCTCCAGTCAGCCTGCAGTCCTAGTCTCTAGGTTATCATCCATTCAAGAGAGAGCCTAACTGTCACCCATGGCATTTAAATCAATCATTTGCATCCACAAAATTTATATACTAACTTGATTGAAAATTCCATTTCCAAACTCTCCTTAGGCATAATATTACAAAGCATCTGGATAATAGTTAACCTACTAATGCCTTCAATGACTGTTCTTGCCAGGACAATAGTACCTCACTATTTTGCTACTCTTCAGGACGCTATGCAAGCAGCTGTAAACCTTACTTTTGCATTTGGAACCAATTTTTCATTGCATATTATTAGAGCAGATACCACTCTCCAGGTCTAGGCTGCATGTAGGACCCTTACAGACAAGAGCTGTAAGAACAGCTACAAAGACTTTTAGAACATAGCTTCTGAATATCCCCCATCAAAGAAAAGACTGTTAAACTTGTAGAAACCTTTCCCTTCAGATGTCATTTGCAAGATATAAATCTTATATAAACACTTATAAACACTTAAAAACTCCTCAACTTGCACTATTAACTTTTTACCCTACTTCATAGCATCATGCTTTAAAATAACTGTACTTATATGTCTGTGAGTCATAAGTGATTGTAAATACCTTTTTTCCTTTAGAACTGATTAGAGGACATCATGTATGCTTCTCATCACTGCACAAAATTATGCACCGGTTTATTTGCCAAAGTCAGAATTCAGAAATATAGAACTCTGTGTTTGTTAGAAAACTTAATACGAGTAACTTACCTCTATTAGTACTTGAAGCCCAAGTCATCCAACTGAAGACCCTTGCCAGGCTGCAGCACAATTGTCTTCTTAGCCAACTTTCATTCTTAATGCAAAAAGGCATTATAGGGAGAATAGTGGTCTCCATCTGGAATTGTACATAGATACTGTGGCACACACGTGGGCACAAAGAAGGGAAGTGCTCTTGGCTCTCACAAATCATGTAAGAGTACATGAATTGAAGTAAACAATTTTACTGTTTGTCAAATATATTCAACGATACCTAACTTTCTTTGCCTAGTACTCTGAGATCATTATACATGGTGAACAGCCAACTGTGGATGAAAGGTTGTAGGTAGCACAGACATACCACAAAGAGATAAAGATTTCTGAATTGGATTCAAGAAGCCATTATGCAATGAGACAAACACATCAGAAGCAACAGGACTATGCAAGTGCCTACAGAAACCCAAGAGACTGCAACAGCACAGATGGCTAATAAAGCTGCCTGACTAATCACCGGGAACACAGTCTTCTTTCTATATTGCTCTCAGGTTCATTTTCCTACCACCACAGCTGCTGGCAAGTTTGCATGCTAATTCTGCTTTGGAATTTGACTCTGAGAATAATTACTGAAGCAAGAGAAGCTGCACCTTGTTCAGGACTGTGCATGTTGCTCATACTCTGACATTCCCTCTCCCCATTTTAAATGGCCAGTCACTGCTCCCCTCGGAGAGCTGCACTTTCATGCAGAAGTCAGCTTAGGAAGCCTCTGCTTTAATTTAAGCACCTTCTGTGAAATACTAAACACACAGGTAAATCTCAGACTGTGAGTAACTTCCAGGGCTGAGTTCTCCCTCATGGTGCTGCATTTAAAAAAATGTCTGTAAGCTCTGAAGTTTGCACAACAAACCAAATACAAATAGGAAAATCCGTTTTCCTTCGGTCTGTTTACAAGCACATTTTAAAAAGGTGGGGTTTTTTTGTCAAACAGGGCAAGCTTCACCCTTTTCCTAGCAGGCGTGGAGCTCCCCTATAACACAATGCTCGGTGCCCCGGACAGTTGGTGTTGAACGGCTCCTCACCCAGTTTTAGAAAAAACTTCTACTGACTCAGCTCATCAGGCTCTGGCAGGGTTGTGTTCTGCCACTCGCTGCTCCTGAATGCCGAGGCGCTGGGCGGCCCTGCGGCTGGAGGGGAAGGTACACGGGCTGTGCCTTCAAAGGGGCGTTCGCTCAGGGAGGTAACCCCAATAACCTTTAAAAAGGTAGCAGTAGCCGCAGTAAATGTCAGACGCAGTTCAAGGCTCTTTTGAGCACACAGCTACCATTAATTGTGTCTCTACCAACCTACCCGTTACCTCCTCGGGCTGCTGCGCAAGCCGCCACCTCTGAGGCGCGCAGCTTCCCGCGCTCTGTCACGCCGAGGGGCGGCAGGCAGCGAGCTGGCCCTGCTCGCACGGCTGTCGGGCCCAGCGGGCGCGGAGCGCTGGCTCACACAGGCCTCACCTTCCCGAGCGTCACGCAGGCTCCGGGCACAGCGCAGGACTGATTCCCGCCCGGCACGCCTCAGGCGCTCCGCTCCGCTCCGCTCGGCCTTCCCCTCACCGCTCCCGACGCTCTGCCGGACGCTGAGGCGATGGGACTCGGGGCGTCGCCCAGCGCAAGGGCGACCGCGCGGGAGCCCTCAGCCCGCAATCATCATAGAGGGGAAGCCCTGTGAAGCTCAGCTGTCCCTCGAGGGTGACCCTACCCTAACAAGGCACCACGGGCAGGCCTGATTTCCTGACCAAAGGTGTTTCCCCAGTTGCTGTCTGCAAAGGAGCTTTGAGAGAAACCTGCCCTGTCACCACTAACACTTCATCCATTGTATCTACTGCAGCCAGTGCAAATAGAAATTTGGCATAGAAAGTTAACTTTGTAGCTTTGTAGTTTCAGTTTTGTATTTAAACTGTGTATCACTTGAGCAGCTGCTAATGAGTACATGTTATGACAGTTCTCTTGGGGAATTTGCAATACCACGACTTAAAATTTTAATTGATAGGAGAATGGACACATAGAGCTCGTCTAGCCCAACCCACTCAAACCCAGCAAGAGAGCTGATATTCACACAAATGTAAGAATTTGTGTATAGGAGTCAAGAGTAGGTGGGAGGTTTTTCTGTTTTTTAAATGAGTTGATTAGTGTTAGCACTTTGTTATCAATATTTAACCCAATCTCTCCCTTGTATATAAAATTGCCAACAGCAGAACAAGGAGCGCCTCTCCTAAAGTTTTTTCCCCCCCCCCCCCCCCCCCCCAAGAAAAAACACATGAAAAGGTTAGCTCTGGATTAAAGGATTTTATTTTGTGCATTTCAGAAATGAATAATGACATTTTCTAAAATCAGTTGTTGCTGTGCTAGACAGACACATGTAAAACTCATTGTTCCATTTTACATTTTAACATGCAGTGCAAGAATGATACAATATTTTACTTGACTTCTCAAGTTAATAATCTTTGAATAAATCAAGAGATAGTAACTGTACAAACACTGGTAACAGTGAATTGAAATTGGGAGAAAGGAAAAAAATGTCTCAATACCATACAGATCAAGAAACACCAACTGGAACACAATGGATTCACAGTTCTTCCTAAGATATTTAGTTTATTTCTAGGATGTATTTTATGAATTATAACTTTGCATTACTGGAAGTTTGTGAGTGTGTAAGTGATACTAATGCATGAAAACACAGTTCAGGATCAGTCAACGTAAGTCAGCTCTTTTTAGGGAATAATGACTTGGGTATAGAGTTTTTCTAGATGAATAGCAGCTCACGTGTTAGATTTAACATTGCTTTCTTCCCTCTTAATTTTTAAACCGTCTGGCTTTACAAGGTCTTGTGTAGCTTTGTGATCAAAAAATCCCAACAAACCAAATTAAAAAAAAAAATCCCACAAAAATCAAAAAACCACTACCAACCCCCCAACAGTTATAACCTCAAATGTTACTTTCGTTGCTACTTAACAGCAAAGTCAACCACTATGATACTTTTTTTTTTTAAACATTTATCTGTTACTAAAACTATGTTCAACTAATCAGTGCAGAACCAACACTATAAATGGGCATATTTAGAAGTTCCATAACATGTATTTTTGTGTACACAGTGGTGATTTATCTTTAAAATGTTACTCTTAAATTAGAAAAAAAAACTAGCAGTGACAAATATGTAGTCTCTATCAGCAGTGCAGTTTGCAACACTGTGGAAAACCATCTGGAGTAACATAGGAAGGTTTTGGACAAATAATTTCTGATGTATTCTGTTTGGTTTTTTTCCCAAACACTGAAAGACTGTTACTGCCAATGTATACAGTTTCACTGGAAATCTTTTTCAGTCATAGTTCTTAAGCTACATTTCCAATTTTAAAATGTTTTCATCAAGTAAGAACAATTTATTCTGCCATGTTGTTCCTGCTTTCTAAACCATAGGAGATACAAAGCATACCTTGAAATGATAGATGAGAAATAATTACCTCAGCAAACAGTAGCTAGTGATACAGTAAGACATAAACCTCACTATCGTTATCAAGAATTTTTGAAAGTTCAGTACATAAGGAAAAATACTTTATATGCCTCTTGCACATTAAAAAATAACCCGTGGCTGACATTTCATTAATGCTTTTGATCAAAATTACATCTCTCATGCATTGTGTCAAGAAAATAAGAGGTTCCCAACCCACATACTGCAGCAGCTCAAAAGTTGTGGTACAATATAGACCTTCTGTCACAGTTTTAACCTCTGCCGGCAACTAAACACCGCACAACTACTCGCCTGCTGCTTCTCCTGCCTCTGTGGGATGGGAAGGATATTAAAAAAAACTAAAACAACAAAAACAAACCAAAACAAAAAACCAAACAAAAAGGTGAGACCCTGTGGAGTACGGACAGGTTAATAGAACACCACAAAGAGAGAAGGAAACAACAGTAATAACAATAATACTAATGAAATTTATATATGAGTGATAACCACAAGACACTACTGGTTCCCGAGATGCCACTTTCCCTGTCCCAGCTGCAGGCTGAAGCAAAAACAAGCTGAAAACTGGTGCCCTGGGCATGACATCAGTATGGTATTGAATATCCCATTGGCCGGTTCCATTATTTATTCCAGCTGTGGCCTCTCCCAGCTGCTTGTGCCAACCCCTTGCTTAGGAAAATCTACCCTAGCCAAACCCAGGACACCTGCTTTAATTGTAACTTCCAAGTACTGAACACTTTAGCAAGAAAGTTCAAATACTTACAAACCTTTCAAATAAAGAATGTGACTATAGACACAATTCATCTGTCTTCAGCCTCTTAACTTGCCTGTACCTGTCTGTAACACATCTCCCTGAACCAAGACAGCACATTTGCACTATACTTTAGACAAGGTATGGAAACTTTTAAATACAGTTATAATAAAATCTTGACCTATGTGTTATTAGTGCATTATAATTACATCCTGTGTATATTATTTCCAGCATATGTTGCCTAACATTAAGAAATGTAATATCAGGTTTTTTCCCTGTGACACGGGAAGCGTGGTCTGCCTCACGCTTTGCCTATTTATTGCACTAGGATGGACATTTGCATGAATAGAGTTGAGAATTACCAAGTGCACTTCTGTCAACCAACCTTCAGTTTGGGAACACTGAACTGAACTCAGCATGGGCAGGCAGGCATCCAAATATGAAAGAACATACATGTTTAACATCGTGTTCAGTGGATGCTGTTCCCAAAGAACAGCACATAGAGGTAGCATGCTTATTCTTATTGGTGCAATTTCAAAAGGCCTAGAAACATCAACTTCTCTTCTATGCTCTCTTAGGCTAATATGTCTTCCCACTGATGTTAAGTATTCCCACCCACTTCAATAGAGCTAGGATTTTTCTAAGAATAAAGGGCTGAGGTGACCATACCTCAATTAAGCAGTTGAGCACATTGACTTCTGTATCTTTGGCCTCCCCTAACCTATAGGCTGTGCACTGTATGCACATTTCTTATGACTTTCTTGTGGTTAAACACAGATTTAAATGAAGAAACAGATTTGCTGCATGGCCTGCAGTATTTAAATTTAAAATTGGATCAGCATATAATATTACCTCATTATTACTCAAGTTAAAGTTTAAAATTTTATATATAACTTCAAAGGCTGGTTTATTACACTATTCATTTATTTTATTCTGTGGATGCCTAATGGAGTGTTCTACTGAACACATTAAAAAAATTAAATCCCCATAATACAGTTCAACAGAGAGACAACATATTATGCCTTCATTACTGTATGGTGCTACAGCACAAAGCATACCAAAGTCAGAAAGCTATAGGTTAGTCTACTCCCCTTTAAGCATGCATTTGCAAAACATCCATTTGCCTTTTAAGAGACAAAGAAAAAAAAAACAAACCACAAAACAAACAAACATAAGAGCTGTGCTACTTGTTTTTAGCTCAGGAGAGAGCCACCTCACTTTGTCACATTAAGATTTTGATTTGAAAAGTCTAACAAAACAAGGCTACTGAAAACTAAGTTTGTGCATATTCTTAACATTTCTCCTTATTAAAAGTTTCTGCATCAAGTGTGCACTGCAGTTGTGTTTTATTGTCATGGCCTGATTTCCAAAAGCAACCCAAGTCCCACACAGTTATAGGACATAGGAGCTACTGGCATTTAACTTCTTTGAAAGTCAGGACATAGCTTAAGTGATTGTGCAGAACAGGACATTTCCCTTACAGTATAAGCTAAGTGTTCCTTTATGCCCAATAATAAGACCACAGAAGTTTCATCAAATCAATCAAAATAAACTTTTACAAGTCATAAAGAATTTCAAGGATAACACCAATTGACCAGGCCTGAGTTTCACAACTAAAAGGGCAATACTGTCCATTTTCATTGGTTAGTTCTGGCAGCCCTTTCCAGGATGATCTGATAAAAGAAAAAACAAATGAGTATTGTTGTTATATTATACACTGAAATTAAAACATTTCATTTTAAAACATTTTAGAAAATTATCTCACTAGGAAACGGCAAAACATGACTAAAGGTCTGTTGTCCTACAAGCACAGTTATGTTCTTTAATTGAGATACAATTCAATTATTATTTTTTCCTGCAGCTGGGAATTTTAATTTCTCGGGAGGGTGCCTCTCTTTCAGACTCTCTGCTACTAAGAATACCTGAACTTGCACTATTGGAATGTTGCTCCCATTTCTCCTGCAGGTAGTTCTGCAGTTAGAAGAATACAGATGGTCTTTGAGATTACTGAATGGTTTTCAAACTACACTTGAAACTGCATCAGGGTGCTAAATAGTGATAATGGCTGGAAAATCGCATAAGCACATAAGCCTTTTTTTCCTCCATAGGAATGAAAGCCACCATGAATTAACATACATACAGAAATACTCCTAAATTGAGCCTGTTGCTACATATATAAGGCTGCACACAAATGAAATACCAAAACAGAGTAAGAAGTACACTACTTAAGTAGTAAGACAGAAAACACAAAGAATGCTACCAAACTGCAAGTTACTTGGTAATAATATCAAGTGACACTGGGACAACACACTATGTAAGGCAAAAAGGTGCTTAAAATCCCTTTTCTTCCTCATACGGTCAGACAAACCCTTCTGTCATGACCAGCCAGTTACTGAGTTACTCTTATGTGTACATATAAATGCATATTTGGAGTATTGCAGAGCAGATTACATGGAAGTGATATCAAGGGCAAGATTTGTGTTCTGTTTGGTTTCAAGAATTAAATATATGACAGAAAAAGGTGAAAAAATGTGTGTGTTTGGTGGTTTTGTCTTTTAAGAGGGAGGCCTCAAAATGCAAGGGGACATTGAAGGGCCATAACCAAGTGTCCTCTGCCTTCTTAGAATATCCAGGTTATTAAGATTTTGAAGCACTGTCACAGTAATTTTGTAATTCATAACACAAGAAATCCTAACAAGATTTTGCAGTAGCTTATCTGCCACAGTTTTCACCTGCCACTGGTAGCCCTTTAACTATTTTAAGTTGTTTTGAAATAATTTTTTTTAAACAGCATTTTTTTCTGAACTTCATTTTTTGTATGAAAGTAGAGCCCAATTTTTACATAAACTTCATTTCACACAGTCTTCACATGGGTAAATATTAGTAATTCTGCAATCTATAAAAAGCACCAGATCTCAACTGTACTTCAAACCTGACTTGAAATCTGCAACAGCACATATAGCAGTGAACTTTTTAGGTAGAAAACAGATGCTGTTTATATTATAGATGTGTAATTTTACATGCAATTGAAGAGTGGATACCACTAGCTTGAATATTTTCAATTTGTGTTAGTTGGTATCTTACCTTTCAAGGTGAACATAGTGGTGTGAAAGAACATTCTTAATCATGACAACAGTTTTTGCATATATCTCTGGACCAATCAACTTTGAGAAGTACAATTTGGCACGAAGAAAATATCCAATTGGCCACAGCCATTCCTAAACGAAGAATGAAGAGATTATTACTGTAACTCTCAGTTTGAAAAGGTGACATTACTTTCTCTAAAATTGAAGAAACTGGCTCTTACAGGTCCTTGGTGATAATTAAAACCTCTGGCTACATTATAGTTGTCATTGTCAAGTGCATTATCATATACTCCACAGTAAACCATATCACTGCAAGAAAGAAAAAATATATTATGCAAACAAAGTCTTAAAAAGAATTATGCATAAAAATGGAAAGCAGAAATGAACCTAGAATTTGATATGGCATTTACATTTAATGACAGTTAAGTTAGGGAGGTCTCCACCAGGTTCTGTATTTTACAAGACAATGGAATTCCAAATATGGTTTAAACTAGTAGGAAAATAGTTCAAGAGTTGGAATGACTTCAATTCATAGTTTTGCCCTTATGCTTTTACCCAAACTGCAGTGCCATGCACTGTATCATATATAAATATGCATCAAGAAGCAAGTTCAACATCTTTTATGACTGGCTTACTGTGTGGCATCCAAAACCACTTAGTGACTGCCTACATGAATAAAATCAATTGCATGGACTTTTACAACAGCAAAATAATTGTTCCAGAGTTATTAACTGCAGCCTTATTTCACAGGTAGATATAACGATTTAAACAACAAAAAAATACTACCCCCACAGATCAAATTGTTCCAGCTGTCATGTTTTATAATTAACACTTATTATCTCTATTATACTCACTCTGGGTCTAAGGTTTTCATGCCTAATGGACCAAGCAGTTTTTCCTCTGCTATTTGCAGAGCTTTCCAAGCTCTCTCAGGTGTGAACAACTCAGGGGCCTAATAAAATAGTAAAGAATTGGTGAGTAAACTCTGTGCATGTGCACACATAAGACTGTGTATACAAATGTAGACCACAAAAAACCCAAGTTTTCTATTTCCGAATCAGCTGCTTGCTTACTGATTTGTAGGTTCCAGAAGACAGAATCTATCTAGTGCTTTTTAACAATTTTATTTTATATTAAATACGCTTGCTAAGTATTATTATTGGCTTTGTAAAGAGTTCCAGTAAAGTCAAACAATCCATACTTTTTAGACAATTTGTGGCCTCCCAGACCTAACCTTAAAAGATATTCTGAATACAGTGAACACTGCAATTTTATCCTAGCTATACAATGGACAGCAATTTCATTTAGGTAATTCTTGTCAAAGATGTGTTTTTAGAAGATACTCCAAGATGGAACAAATATAAAAGCACGGAAAAGAGAAGCTTTCAGAAAGTAATTCTAAGCAATTTGTGTTTCTGATGTAATGTCATGCCGATGAACTTCACAAGGCAAGCTTAATTCAATCAAACAAAATTTTAAGGGTAAATGCTTCCCCCCACTCCCCCTCACTTACCACAACCATTGCTATAGTAAAATTTGGCCTGAGTTGGTAATCACACCACGGACTTGAAGCTCCATAGCTGTCTTTATAAATTCCACGTTTGTGAACGAGATTTGGATGTTTCTCATTAGGATCTGCTGGATTCTCAGAGACAAAGAACAGCCTTTCAAAGTGTCCTTGAATTTTTCTGTTCCACTCGTCATATGTGATAGTCTCCTCCTTTCCTGCAAGATGTTACATACAGGTTTTATTTTCTGGAAACGGCCAGAGAGGTAACACTGAAATATACTTATATTTTTTACTGTTTTGTCTTTTAAAGTTTTACGTAAGATACTCCTAACACAACAAAGGCCACAGTAGCATTGCAAAAAGTTATTATCTCTAAGTTGAATTATACAGCAGATGAACTCCTACACATGCACAATTTTTTTGTACACAACACTTTCTAACTTGCAGCTAGCTAGCAGCAAACAGTATGAAATACTGTGATTTATAGTAAATATTTCATTAAGTTTAAAATTTATAATTAACATTTCAGCATGGTAACACATCAGGTTTTTTATAGTACATAGTATACACGTTCCTGCTATTTTGGAGACTTCAGAGACAAGTGTCCAAACAGTAGGGTAAATGTCACTTTTAAAAACCTTTTCTCCCTGAATTCCTGACAAGATGACAGAAGCAGACCTCAGATCACCTCTCCCCAGCTTGTGATTCCTTACACTTAGGCCAATAGAGTTCACCACCATCAGTAGCTTGATAATCATCCCTGATGTTATGAAACAATGAAATCATGGCTGTAGTAATGTTTATACTCCAGTAATGCAATTATGAGATGTGCCTATTTTTACCATGTCTTTTTACAGTGACTCCATGAAATGGAAAGACATTTTTCCCAGACAAATCCATCAACCAGCGAACAGTCGACTTGCATAGGCCAACAATTTCCACAGCAGATCCATCTCTAAAATCATAATGATAAAAAATCCCAAGAATTACTCTGAGAAGGCTATTAAAGTCCAATAAGTAACTAAAAAGCCCCAAAACCAACATCTCTAAGTATCTTTCTTACACACTTTATTTTTCCTTATTCTTCTACTATTCCTCTATTTCTTTTACATGAGCATCCCAAAGTTCTATAGTATTGCAGCATTTTGTATCAGCTCCATCTTCATCACTACTGTCATGATTTTCTAAACTTCAGTCATACCTCTGACCCATATTCTCTTGAAAATTAAGTCATTAGACACTGCAATCTCTCCTTGCAAGGCAGCTACTCCATCCCTTTGAATGCTAGCTGCCTTTCCCCGTACCACCCTTTATTACATCCTTCTTGAGACCAGCTCTATATATAACACTCAATTCAAGTGCATCTTTGCAGGTGCAAGGGTTCACAAAGAGGCAGAATGATACCCTCTGTCTTGTTCTGAAAATCTTTACTGATGACACCCAGTAGTATTACTCTTTATTAGCTTTTTTGGCTGCTGCTGTACACTGAGATAGGATGTCAGAAAGCTAAGAATGACTCAGACTTCCTTCCCCTGTTGTAGCTTCATTCTGACAACATTGTGTAGATATGGTTTAGACTATTTTTCCCCTTAAATGCATATCTTAACTTTATCTGTGCTGAAGCTGATCTGCCATTTGTAGGCACACTCAGTTTTACAAGGTACTTTTGAGTTTCATGAAGGGTCAAAAATAAGAACATTAGCATAAGCAGACTGTGTCTACTCACTTTTATTTAGATAAGTAGATTTCACTTGATGAAGAAATGACAGAGGAAAGGGTGAAAAACAGGTGAGGTTTTCTATCAGCTAATAGGGAATGAATTTCATTGTAAACTGACTAACAGTTTGGGGTTTTTTTTCTGTACAACAGCCTAAGTTAAATTGGTATTATTGTAGCCAGCTATTTGCAAAGATTTAAGGTAATTTTATACCAGTGATTAAGAACATGAGAAAAGGATCTGCCTCAAACAACTTGGTCCTCTGATGTTAAAACTGTTTTCAACACAGAGGTTCTTACCTGCACATGCACTTTGATAACTTACACAGTATTTCTGCCACAATAGATTACTCAAGTAAAAGATGAAGCCTTAAAATAAGCATTTAATGCACTTCTTGGACTGGCTTCTTTTCTACAGATATTATTCAGATAATCACGATATGCATAAATTTCGCATTATATCATATTGAGTTTTACTATCTGCTTGACATAAATTTTTTTCTCCACCATTGCTGATATAGCCTCTTCAGGGCAGGTACCTCAACATCTCCTGGTTCCAAATGAAAATGCCTAACTTGTAAAGCAAGACAACCATTTCCTCCAGTTCTCTCTCACAGATGGCAATCCATTTGAAACTGATGCAGTACTAAACTCAAGAAAGGATGCCTGCAGCAGTTTGCTAACACATAGTAAAGTGCTTGTTTCTAAAACGTTTAACCAGAACTTTAAAAACTTAGATGATGTAGATATTTTTAAATACTAAATAAGAAGTATTTGAACAACACAACAATTATCAATAGGTATCTCCTATAATAAGTCTAAATAACAAAGTACTGCTAGCACAAGTATACAGTCTTTCCTAAATTACATTTTACTGCTTGAATTCAAAAGTTGACTCATTATAGGGACCTAAAACCATGCCAGAAGCTGCGGGCTTCATCTGCTAAGGACACACCTTTTTTCTTCAAATGAGCGCAGCAAAAATTTCCCATTAACATTTTAGTAGGCAGAAACTGAAAGAAGGCATTTAGAGTATTTGAGAGATCACCTCTCAGATGTGTTAATGGAAGGTACAGTAGTTCTGCAGAATAATTTTAGTTACAATATTGTAAAAATCCCCCCCCAAAAGCCTAGATTTTCTACCTTGGAGTAGCTGGAATTCCTTTGTTGCGAGCTCTGTCGCTCTCCCCCATTTTATCCATCCAAGTGCCACAATTGAAGCGGTTCCCTCCAAAGACAAACCCAGTTTCATGGTCAACACCTGCAGTTACATTAAAACCTGCCAAGAAAGAATATCATGTGTGAAGTCTGCATTTTAAACAAAACCCCAACTTCCCCCATTAGCCCAAACCTCCTAAATAAACAAAAAAACCCTCCTAACTAGAGATCGGATGCAAGTTTCTGAAGGCAACTGTAGTTCAGGTGAACTTCCATTTGAAGATAACTTGTACCACAATACACAAACAGTAACTGATAATAAACTAGGCATTTTCTTTAACATTAAATGTATTGAAGTAATATAGTTTTATTTGTATTAAACATTAATAATTTTTCAAAACTATAATCAATAGCTAGAGGAAAAGAAACATAAGATATAATTATCTTTTGAATGGCATAGCAAGTGTTCTATATAGGTTACCTTCATCTCTCATGTTCTGATCTATCTGGGGACCAGCATTCCTTTCTCGGAAATTTATGCCTTCCATGTGTCGTTGCATTGCTTCCTGTATTACTTCATAAAGTGGCTGATCCTAGATTGATTGCGTGTTTGAATGATATGTGAAACAGGATGAAAAATGAGTAGAAAGGCTTTATCTAATATGCAAAGAGTAGCAATTCTTAGCGTCTAGTTTATGATGCTTCAAAAGAAAAGCATCTAACATTTTCAGCAGCATCTTTGTCAATGGCAATACACTGCACACAGTTTTTAATATAAACATTTTTTAAAGACAAAAAGCAAAAAAAATTTAGAAGCTGACAGATTTCTTTTATTTCCTCCATCCCCAACCTCATGCACCTGTCTAATCATGTGATTCAGATGTAGTGAGAAGTTCCTAAAATATGGAATTCTTGTGCTCTAATCAAATTTGACCATAAAGTTCAGATAGTGACAGGTTCTTGTAGCTGGAAAAATTACATCTTTTCATTAAAAATTTGTAATTGGTTAAATATTTAAGTTGGACTTGATCTTTACCATGCTGCCTGCAGGCTGAGGAGAAGAGTCATCTCTTGGGTACATCCTAGAAACAGGACACCTGAGAATGTCTAATCCATTTGGAACAATTTTACAGTATTCCTGGATACATTGAAGCCACCACCATACAGCATCACGACAGTTGTATCTGGCATGTGTCCCCTGGCCAAGTAGGTTGGGAATGAGACCATGTCTTAAAGTCCCACCGAATGCTAAAATGATGTTTCTAGAACAGAAGAAAAACACAGACTCAACTAAGGCCATTATTGGATCAAGTATTGAGTACAAAGCATACAAGTTTACCTTAATAGCAAGGTAAGTCAAGGAGACAAACAGGATCTTAAGACAGATGCCAAAAGTTTGCTCTTGAAAGCTACAAATTACTTCATTTAGCATGAACTTTTTACAATAAAGTCATCTATTCCCTACAAATTCCCAAACATGAATACATTTAAATCAGTTTGTACAAAACACACGTCTGCTAATATGGAAAAGCTAGGTTGCTTTTTTATAGGTAGTGATAGAGAGCCTAAATCCAAATCCCACTGAGCTCACAGGGAAGGTTTTTACTGACATTGTTTATGATTACCCTGGTATCCGTTCTGATGGGTGGGGTGGAATGGGGACGGAGGGCAGGAGTAGATGGGAATTTCCTATTAAAATACAGAGAGGTGACAGCAACTGAGGTTATGAGAAGTTTCATTTGAGAACCGTTGCGCATACCTTGCAGAAAACATGGATTCCAACTAGCTTTAAAAGGGAACATACATACTAGTAGACTGCAGATCTTACTGCATGAGAAAGGTAATAGTTGGCCAAATGTACAACAGCATAAATACATGCTAATTTAAAACAACTTATTTTTATATTTGTATCATGTGGCAAGCTCCACTCAAATGAAGACTAATGGAAATAGCAAAGCAATAGATCTGGCTCATATCTAGCTCATTTGTCAGGTTAAAAATTTACAAACAGGTATCAGATTGTAACAATCCACAATTAGCTGATTTCTAGTATTAACAGACATACTAGCAGTAACAAAAATCCTCAAAAAAACAGACATGCAATCATGTCTAATTAAGTCTTCTCCTGCTACTTCAAATTTTAAATAAGTAATTTTGAAATTATTGGTCAGCAATAATGATGCAAATATATGTGAAACACCATCACTTTGTTTAAAGACAAGCAGCAGTGTTACAGGAGTTAAAACTACCTTATCTATACAGAACAACAGCTTCAGATCAGTGCTACAAAAGCTGAAAAGAATAATTTCAGCAGTGTTTTAATTCCACTTAAGAGAGAACTCCCAAATCCGTCTAGGGCCGTTAAAGTTTTATACTGCACATCAACTGTTTCTGACAGCTTGTGCATCAGCTGAGGTTTTGAGAACAAGCCTTTTTCCTAACTACCTTCAAAACCAATAAAGAACTACGAATAAGTCAGTCTTACCTTGCTTCTAGATAGCGCCCAGTAACT
Organism: Actenoides lindsayi; assembly: GCA_025331215.1. NCBI lineage: Eukaryota > Metazoa > Chordata > Aves > Coraciiformes > Alcedinidae > Actenoides > Actenoides lindsayi. Next base: position 16,893 of record WTSP01003323.1, read on the forward strand.
AACATTAGACCTCTCAGTGCAATAAAGGTATCCCTTCCCCAGGAGCGAAAGATTCCAGAAGAAAAGTGAGGTAAACCTAAAAAGAAGTGTCATTGTTCATCTCATTTATTGATATGGCAGAAATCTCCAAGTACACATGTATGCATACAGTAACCAGAGTTAAAACTATATTCACATTTATAATTTTTTCCTAGATTAAGATATTTAAAGTAAGCAATCTTCTAGATAAGCTCTCAATAAAATGAAATAAACTCATTTTAGAACAGTATCTGCTAGAATTAAGGTCACACAACTGAATTTCTCTTATCCATAACAGTCACATTCAAATTTTTATTAAATCAGTTTGTAACTTTACGAAGTGCCATCCATGATTTAAAAGCAGCAGAAAGAAAATGAACAAAATGCCAGAACCTTGACAAGATTTATAACATTTTGTTGACACGAGTTTATGTATGAGCTGTGCCATCTCAGTAGCATAAAGGGATGAGACTGAAGACCTCTGAGTTTCTTCAGCCCAAAGTTGCTCTCAACCACTATGAAGGAATCCTACTTCTCTTTTCCATCAGCTTCTAGAACTAAGTCTTACTGCAGACATGTTAACTTTAAGAATGACTGACTGATAACACATAAAAATTAGAACAGTAAGGTCTTTCTTTGCCTTTTCTTCCATTTATTAACTTTCTCAATCTATTAAACAAAATTCAATATGGTAAAGTTTCAAGTCAGCAGTCTGTTGTGCATGCTTGATAGAAAAATAAGTGATAGAAGTGAAAGTGTTCTAATTTTTTTGGTAATACTCAATGACAGCCTCCACATCTCTGGAATTTTATAGTATATGGCATCAGCACTTTAGAGTGACAATTCGTGTATGAGTTCACTCAGACACTTAACTCGGACAACTTCCAGTGAATAAGTGAAGGGAATATTTAAAACCAAACCCTTTAGTATAATTAATTTTATGGCCAGTTTAAGAGAACATTGTGCCCCTGGTGCTTCTAGGTAACACTAAAGAAGGCAAATGGAATGTCACTAGCAACCAGAAACTAAAAGCAATACAATTCCGTGAAAGAAAGGCAGACTACAAAAAGAAGAAAATAAATACCCCAGTGTGACAGATGCCATAGAATCTGTGGGTGTTAAAAGTTTCTATGGTTTCAGAAAAGGAATGGGCCAACTCAGAACAAAAGAAAATAAAAACGTTCTAAGCCACCAGACACAGATGATAATACTTTTGACATAGAAAAGTGCCCAATTCAAAGACTGCCAGATGCTGGCAGAACATTCACAGATATAAACACTATTTGCTGACTGCTTTTAGGCTCTTTCCTTTTGGAGATGGTTACAGCGCAGACACTCCTCTGGTCTGCTAATGGTTCGTTCTTTTTCTGAGAACTTGCAAACCATAAATTCACTCTCATACTTGATTACAATTCAGTTCTTAAATTCATGTTTAAAAGAGATAAAGTAAAACCTATTATGCTAAATATATTTATCTCAAGCAAGTCTTCTGAAAAGAAAGAACATACTTGTGGATCTCCATACATGATAAAGCAGATATAGCTAAAAATGTCTCTAAAGAAAGTGTTTATAAGCTTTCCTTTCTATCCCCCAAGTGCAGTAACAAAATGGTTGTTCCCCAAGTCCTGGTAGATAAAACTCCTGTGCTTTTAATATGGGAAAATCTTATCTTAAACACATGTTAAAACACAGGGGAAAGTAAGGAAAACTGCTACCTACATTTTATACATGGTTGCTGCCATATGGATCCCAAGCACAACGGAAACAACTTTAAGTACTAAACTAGTTTAGGTACTTCGGAAGACTTTTTTTTTTGTCCCTTCTAAAAATGCTGTCCTCACTTACCAGCTGCCAAGGAAACACAACACTGTTCCTTCTCATTTGTAATCTCATTCAGCCTATAGGGAACATCATGTAAGGAAGGAGACAGATCTGGCAGACAAGAATATTTTCCTATCCCACACATCTGGACTGAACCCAAGGAAAGGTGTTTTACAAATGTTGATCCATTCTGCACAAAGCTGTAATTCAACATAATTAAGTCATACATTTAAATTACGCATTCAGCAATATCAGTCTATAAAATGCACCCTTTTTCATTTACAGAAGACTAGTGTAAATCTTATGCATAATAAATATAATAAACTAACGAAGAATTAACATTAGTATTTTACATTAACTAATTTTGTATATAAGATTCAATTTGTAAGTCACTTTTTCCCCCCAAATCACTGCCCAATGTTAGCCTTAATTTTTTTTTTTTTTATTAATGCCAACGGCAGTGTTTATATCAAACACTTCTAGGGCAAAGAGTAAAAAAAAAAATTGGTTTGGTTACTTCATGCCTACATACAGAAAAAAGACAACAAAAATATGATAAAAGCTTTTACTATAAACAGAAGTTTCTGCAAAACTCAAGTAAGTATTTTTAAAGGTTGCCACATTTTTATATATATTCATATATAAAGAAATTGTAAATCAGTAACTCAGTTAACACATTGTCTAATATAGTGCAACCTGCATTCCTACCTAGTTCATCTCTAACCCTTTTTTCAAAAAATATGCCACTTTCCACATGATTTCACAGCCATACCAAATTCTATTCCCATTTTAACATTTTTACAAAACACTGATTTTCAAGAAACGTTCATAGATAGAATAAAGCCTCCATTAAATCAATTGCCCTTTCCTTTCCAAGAAACAAAGGAGAAGCAGACACTGAAGATTAAACAGTTATTTCAAGAACTAAGCAGAGTGCTCAGACAATGAAGGACATTTAGCTATGTTAGAAACGAAATACTGAACAAGCAATCAGCATCAAGTACAATCCAGTATTTTCTTTTTTCCCCCCCTGAACTTTAAGAAATCATTGCAGTTGTACTAAAATTACAGCAAAAAGTTTCCAAAGCCTGGCAAAGAAATGCTCGCTTAAGGTTTCTTCCTCCTGCTGCACAATATCAGCAATTGTTATCAATTCAAACCCTGGATAGACATCTGAACTCTCAACCTTCTAAACCACCACCATTAGAAGACAGATTTGATATTCACCACCTTTTACATTGGACAAATATGAAAATACTGACATTACATTTATACAAACTGAAAAGGTGCAAATTTATACAGATACCTCTATAGCTCTGATATGCCAAGCGTACCTAGACATCTGATGCCACCCCGCATCCAGAAGTGTTGTATATGCACCCACTAAAATAGCATCAAAATAACATGGGATGAGGTAACGTGGAATTCTCTTTAGGTAGACAAACATGGCCTTCAACCATTTACCAACCTATTAAAATACAATGTAATTAGAACTTGGTATCACTAGGGTTCAAAAAAGTGCTTTTAGGTTCCATCTAGTTACAGTGTTCATCACAGTTTTTGTACATTTATTATACCCAAGTTATGCTTGACCACCACAAAGATGAGGTTATCTTCAGTTATTAATAACACCTCTACCATGCAACCATTCATCTAAGTTGTCCATGCTACATATTTGTGGTAGAATTGCTGTAGCCTCTGGATCCAAAATTTCAGCTAAGAAAAGTAGTAGGGGAAAAAAAAAAATCTGTACTATATCTGTACTATGACATAAATGGGCCAGAACATCAACTATAGAAAGAGATTATATTTTGCTAGTCTTGTAGGGAAACAAAAAAAACCCCAAACCCAGAATTTATTAAAACTGAGTAACAAAAGAAAGCTGCAACTCAAAAGCCATCACTGACCAAGTGGGGGAAGCAGGTTTCTCATTGTTTAACAAGACATGACTGAAAGATGAAGCTAGAGACCAAGGACAGAAAAAGTATTAGAATGCTGAATTAGGTATGGCCACTAGTGACAATGACTGCAGATCTGGGTCTAGGACTCAGGAATCTGGAGCTTCACCATCCTTGCGTCACTGCAAAATGTTTGACATTTGGGAAGTATTTCTCCTCTTTCCTTCCAATACTGTTAAAGAACATTATGACAACCTACTAGAAAGTCTTTAAAGATTTAAATCTTGAAGATGAAGACTGTATCTGTCTACATATATTGTGATGACACTACATTTCTATCCTGGAAATTATGAAGGGAAAGTGACCTATGTAAACAGTGAAATTGTACACTTTAGTTTCATGTGACTTCAGTATAGCTGCAGGTACTCTGTATTTTCTGCAAAACAGAATGAGACACTACAAATTAAGAACTTGAAAAAATACACAGGAAAAAAACAAGTAACTCTTGGAAAAGCAGTAAATCTGGTAAGTATCAGACTAATTTCCTTTCTACCAAAGCTCCATCTCCGAAGTCAGATTTGTCATTTGCTTCAGTACAACATTAGACTGCTTTATCCATTCTTCTGCTTTATAGCACTATACTTGATTTCAGGAAAAAAATCAAGTAAGAATGCCAAAGCCTTTGTTACTATATTCATTATATAAGTAACTCAAATCAGTTCTTCATCTTGTGAAATCAAGAAAGCAATTACCATGCAGGAGAATAAAAGGAAGAAAAGGACCACATCATAATGCAGCTATGTAGGTTAAGGTGAATGTCAGTAATTCCTATATTTCCAGTGCTTGACTGGGCAGTCTTACTATAGAATCATATAATGGTAGGGGTTGGAAGGGACCTCTGGAGATCAGAGTCCAACACTCCTGCCAGAACAGGAACACCCAGGGCAGGTCACACAGGAACAGAACCAGGCAGGTCTTCAAGGTCTCTAGAGGAGACTCCACAACCTTTCTGGGCAGCCTGTTCCAGGCTCTGTCACTCCCACAGTGAAGAAGCTGTCCCGCATGTTGAGGTAGAACTTGCTGTGTTTCACCTCGCTACCACTACCCCTTGTCCTATCCCAGGGCTCAACTGAAGAGAGACTGGCCCCTTCTACTTGATGCCCACCCTTCAGATATTTGTAAACATTGATAAGATCCCTTCTCAGTCTTCTCTTTTCCAGGCTAAACAGCTCCACGTCTCTCAGCCTTTCCTCCTATGAGAGATACTCCAGTCCTTTCATCATCTCTGTAGCTCTCCATTGGACTTCCTCTAGTATTTCCCTCTTGAACTGGGGAGACCAGAACTGAACACAATACTCCAGTTGTGGTCTCACTAATGTAGAGCAGAGAGGGAGGAGAACCCCGCTTGATCTGTTGGACACACTTTTCTTTATGCACCCCGGGATACCATTGGCCTTCCTGGCCACAAGGGCACACTGCTGTTCCATGGATAACACTGTCCACCAGGATGCCAAGGTCCTTCTCCATGAAGCTGCTTTCCAGTGGGTCCACCCCTAACCTGTACTGGTACATGGTGTTGTTCCTCCCCAGGTGTAGGAGTCTACACTTATCCTTGCTGAACTTCATTAGGTTTGCCTTTGCCCAGCTCTTCAGTCTGCCTAGATCTCACTGGATGGCAGCACAGCCTTCCAGTGTAACAGACACTCCTCCCAGTTTAGTATCTTCAGCAAATTTACTGAGGGTACACTCTGTCTCTTCATTCAGGCCATTGATGAAGATGAGTAAGACTGGACACAGAACTGATCCCTGGGGAACACCACTACTTACACGTCACCAGGTGGACTCTGCACCACTGATCATAACCCTCTGAGCTCTACTGTTCAGCCAGTTCTCAGCCCATCTCACTCTCCATTTTTCTAACCCACACTTCCTGAGCTTACCCACAAGGATGTTATGGGAGACTGTATCATAATCATGTACGCCGTTAGTATTTAGGCCCTCTTTTGAAAGGACTTACTTGAAAAATAGTTACTTCATTTTTGTTTGAGGAAAAGTAATAAATGGGGAAGGACCCCTGCAGGCCCTTTTGTAAGGCCTAACAACCCCTCCATGCCCTACATATTTTTCAACTTCCCCTTTGCAGTTTATTCTTAAATAGAGTTGAGGAAAACAAACAAACAAAGCCAAAACCAAAAACATATTAACAATTTAATCTCCTAGAAGAAATTGCTTAGACAAGAAATATGTTATAAACAGACTGAATTAAAAAAAATATACCAGTAACTGAAACAGAAACAAGACAGTAATTTAAAACCCCAAAGTCATCAAATAATTTTTTATACTTACTTCTGCACAAGCTCCTGCACGTGAAATAAGACGATTACTGACATAATCGATCATCCAGTCTCCAGATCTTAAATTATCACAAAATGGATGACCCAAATCATTCTTTGGTCTAATTTCTGCCATCACTGACATTAACCCTGAAGATACAAACCCAACTCTGTATTAAAAGACACACCATTATCATAAACATCAATTACAGTTCAGAAGGAAATAGTACACAGCAACAGTTGCTTTAATTGGCTTTAGCTACATTACTTGATCTCCACAACTCAAGTGTAGTTTCCTCAGCGTACATCTAAACAGTTATGAAAATCATTGGATGATGAAATTCATACATTTGATAAATGATGGACACTTCTCAGTAATCTAGTAATGCCTAGGATTTAATTAATGTGACTTTTCACTGGAGGTATATATATATTTTTTTTATTTCAAAAGCAATGGCATTAGTGTTAAAACACGTACTGAAACTTAGTCTTGCAGCCCAGAGTATCAAGAGAGACAGATTTTGATTTAGTATGCAATTCCCTGGGTACAACACTGATTGGTGCATGGTCAAACAGAAAAAACATCCTACTTTTTATCCAAACAACAGCACTAGCCTTAAAAGAGCATTAGGGCTATGACCTAGGTTAAGCAGCTCTGTTTTACTTATTTTCTTGACAGAAAAAAGAATGCTGAAACTATTACCTTGGAGGCCTGCATATTTGAGCGGTGACCAGTTTGGTATATTGTAACAACCTCCACCATCTTCCTGTTCTTCGGCCTCACATCTATACAGTACTTGATTCAGGTCAGCCAAAGTTAGTTTAGATGCAATACTGAAAAAAGAGTGGTGGGGAGGAGGCGGGTATCAAAACACATTCCAAACCCAAAAGCAACATTAGTAGAGAAAAAGAGAAAGGATTTCACAGACAATTCTAGGTTTGAAATTTCAATTAAAATAACCAAATACATACAACTGTCTCACCACTTAATCTTTGAAATAAGAGCCTGATTTTTCAGATGTTCCGAGATGTTCTTCTCAGATGTTTAAGTATTCATTTAGAAATACAGTAGTAAGTACAAACCCCAAACAATCATACTAACATGAAGTGCTTGTCAGTGTTGGGGTAAATCCACATTAAGCAGCAATTACTCAGCATATGAACAAAACAGCCTGGGAAGTTTAAGTATTAACCCTGCCTAGTATTATACATATAAAAATAATATCAGAGTTATCACACTCTGACAATCCAAATACATCTGTAGTAACAACAACAACAAAAAATAATCCTCTCTAAGTTTACAGACTGTTCTTTGCTCCCACTGTAGCTCCCTTGGTTCTACTTCAGAAACATAAAGAATACTCACGAAGAAAATAATGTTTTTAATATAGGTGCTGAATGATCATCAGGAAGACTTCCGGATTTAAAATGAGGACTGAACTGGATCAAATGATTGCGGAGTACACCAACAGCCTCTTGTGCCTTTGGGTCAAGACTAACTCTGTAAACATGAATGAATAACTTGTAGAAACATAACACAATAACTATTCTCAAGTTTCAAAACGAGAATCCTATCATTCTATTTTAACTAACACAGCCATTTGGTAATTATAGTAACGTACCTGAATACTATTACACTTCCTGGTGTTAATTTTTCAAATTCTATTTCTTGAACAAATTCATTTGGCCCTTTTATGGCAGTTCCAGCTTGCTTTATAATTTTACTGTCTTTAATCTTAGAAAAGAAAACACATTTGCAACTGAAATTCAATGTCTTGTTTCTAATATAAAATATCATAAATTACAAAATACTACATCAGAACATGGGTGAAGGAAGGTGATTACCTGAATATGCTCTCTGAGTTCCATTGTGAAATTAGGCAATCCATTTATAAAATGTTTATCTTTTTCATAAGGTCTAGCACTTCTCTCAACAGTCCTAGCCTCAAGTACTACTTCTTCTATTTTACCTAAGAAAAGTTAAATCATGTTGCAGCTGTTAAGATACTTGAAATGAAAAGTCGTTGTTTTGAAAACATGAAGCAGAATCTAAATCAAAAACCTAAACATTCAAAATACAAATATCTGTTGTACAGCTAAAGAACAATCAAATGTGACAAAACATACAGGGAAGTGTTTTAAATATCCTATAAAGTTAGAATCATGGAATCATTTTGGTTGGAAAAGTCCTTTAAGGTCATCAAGTCCAACCGTTAACCCAGCACTGCCAGATCATCACTAAACCATGTCCCTCAGCACCACATTTCCGTGGGTTTTCAATCCCTGCAGGGCTGGGGACTCCACCACTGCCCTGGGCAGCCTAGTCCAGGCTTTGACAACCCTTTCAGTGAAGCCATTTTTCCTCATATCCAATCTAAACATCCCCTAGTACAACTTGAGGGTGTTTCCACTTGTCCTATTGCTGGTTCCTTGGGAGGAGATACCAAACCCCACCTGGCTCCAACCTCGTTATTAAGATGTGTTCGGAAACTACAAAAATAATCATATATAAGAAAGCTGAATAGTAATGACATAGACAGGTAAGAGATTTTAGCCTTTCTCCCCATTATAACAATGAACAGTACCACCCCTCCCACACACACACCCCGACTCAACACCAACTCAGTGCAATTAATCATCTTCCTGTTAACTATATTTTACCAATTCACTAACAAGATTGTAAACAAAACCACACCCTCATAGGGAACTTACAGCAGGAAGTATACTCCATGTGAATGCCTCTGAAAGCAAACCCTAAGCAAACTAAGTTTGTTCTTGTTTCTTTAACCACTTTTGGTGCATGCACATTAGCACATACAAAAGTAGTGTTGTGTACTGAAATTCTCCTACTGATTTAATGTGTTTGAGGCTAAAAAGCATTTATTTAGAATAAATGGATTTTTTTTAATTTTTTTTTTTGTCAACCTGCCATCTCTTGAAAAGAAATCTGATTACCTGGGATACACATTTCAGGTACTTCTTTACTGTAGAAGGAAGTTTTAGGATCCCTGAAGGCAGTTCGACTTACAGCCACAACCGACTGGTGTGTGTTAGGGCAATGTCTTGTCACTGCCACTATATCTTCATCAACTTGATCTACATACACCTAGAAAAGACATACATTGCAACTGTGCTCACTCAGAATATAAATATGGAGAAATTACAGCGTTACCCTCACTTGCCTGATTAAAGCCTTTAGCCCCGAGCTCCTGGTGCAGCCTGTTTATGGCCAGCCTTCCTGCTAGAATTCCTGTTTGGAAATTAACTTCACCAGAAGTCAGGTGTGCTGCTGGATTCCACTTCGAATAAAACCTCTCCTCAGATACCACAGAGATCTGTAAAGAAATTAAGATTTAAGCAAATATTAACTACTCTGAGAAAAACAGCACAGCTGGAGATCTCAACTATATAACCACTTAAAATTTCATAAGAAATTGGACAATCTGAAATAATGCCAGCTAGTAAACTGCTTGGAATTTTACATAAACAACATTAAAATATATGTCCTAGAACAAGAATAAAGTTCATATTTTTAAACTTGAAAAACATGAAGTATGAATTAGTAGTTAAACAGTAGACGCATACCTGGTGTGGTACTAGTTCATCATAGCCTTTGGTGCTTCCTGTAGCACAACATGCCATGGAAACAATCATTGCACTAGGAAGAGCATCATATGCAGATCGGTGCTATGGAAAAAAAAAAAAGATACAGACAGTAAGTAGTGAAACAAAGACATCATTCATACATCCCAATTCAGCATACAGAAGATGTACTTAGTTATACAGAGGAGTTGGTCATCAGATGATCATAATGTTCTCAATCACAACAGAATTATTACAAAAATACTACAAATGCACTAACAAAAGCAACTTCACAGAAACCTTCGAAAGTGAGCACTTCAATTCCTACCACTCATTCGCTCCTGTAAAAGAGCTGCTTAGGAGAACAGGTTAACAAGCAGAAACAGAACCACTTATAGTAGCTGGAATGAAAGTATCAAAATGGCTCATTAAGTAGCTTTATATACATTCTCCCTTGAAAGACAAAATCTTAAAGTGAGGAGAGTTGTTACAAAGTTTTATTCTCTGCTTGAAAACTTGAAGATCTGAAACACATTTTTTGTATAAATATAGCTCAGGAAAAACCCATATTGCACCAAGCCCTTCCATGATTCAGAAATATAAATTCAAAAAACATTAAATGTAAACTTTGATTTTCAGTTTAGGTGCTTACCTGAATTGGACATTCATTATCATGCGTAATATCCATAAAGAGCGCATGAGCAATAGCTGGCATCAAAGGCCTCAAACGCGGCTGAACAAAAGAGCCAACAGGTTCACCTCCAAAACGATAAACTAACCTTCCCTCTTCGTGGCTATTATAAGCAGTCATCGCCTCTAAAGAATAAAATAGGTAAGTATTTGCATAAAAATAACTACCACAGAGTACAGCATGCACCAAGACATTAATGCAGCATTTTACAGTTGTTATTCGTTGAGTCCAATCCTTAAAAAAATAAAAATGTAAAAAAAAAATTAAAAATCAAACTATATCATCCAATGTGGATACATGACCTTGGAGTATTCTATTTACTATGGTATATTAAGGTAGAGAAAGCTAAGGGGAAAAAAGCAGAGGTCTGAAATTGTTTCTCACAGACTTTAAGAAATTTCATGCAGCAAAAATTAGACATGATGCAGAACTTGCATAGCAGACCTGTGCTACAACTTCTTTTTCTATCACTAGAGTGAGAATTAAATATTTAACCTTCTGCAAACTACTGCAGGATGTCTCCTCTTATTTTAGAGATAGTACTGTATTTTTTGCTAAGTATCAAAAAGTCACAATACCAAACCTGTACTTCTGATTACATGGAGTATGAAAATAAAAGTGTATAATCCAGAAGAAACCTTTTCCTTGGACAAAGCATGTCATCTATAATCTCTTGTTGGAAAGAGGCCACACACGTAGCAAGCCTACCTCTTATTAAGGAGGTAATGCCCAGCCTATTCACAAAGATATTGTCCAGCTCCTCATTTCCTGTGAACAGCTCAGCCACTACATACAAATCGGCTCGCAATTTTCTAGCTGTGTCCAGCATGTACTGCAAAAAGCACAGCCAAAAAAGCCACAGAAAGGGGAAAGGTAGATACAAAAAAGGACAAGTTTCAAAGCTAGGCAGGGATTGGACAATAGGGAAATGCCATGCAGCAAAGATAAACAGAAAGCCAAAATTAAGGAACAAAAAAAGTTGTTGCACAGAAGACAACACACAAACATAAGCAAAATCAAGAATTAGCATAAAACACAGGAGACGTTAAATAGAACATGAAGAAGAAAAGGTAATTGCATAAGCAAAGAACATGAATATGTAAGAAATAAAAAAAAAAGCATAACAATGTTAGTTTCACATTAAAAAACTCCAAACCATACACAACAATCCTACATAATTTTCAACTGCTTATTGTACCTCTAATCAGGCTGGTAATTCCCAGGCGGTTGACAAAGACATTGTCAATGTACTCACTGCCCGTGAAGAGTTCAGCTATCACATAAAGATTAGGTCTGACTGATCTGGCTGTTGCTAGCATCTCCTATAGATCATAATACATTTTTAATGCAAGACATCCATTGTCAGCTATGTATATGCAATCATTAACATGAATGTTAACCAAACATAAATGAGTCATATATGTAGTTCATTAAAAAAACATTAATAACAGGCAAAATTCATAAAACCATGTTTGTATTTTACAGAGATGATTTATCGACTGAGTAATTCTGGGAAATTCACTGAAGACTTTAAGCTAATTACAGTTTTGTCTTTAAATAAAATCTCAACTTAAACTGCAAGAACAAAGGTTGGATAAAGGAGATACCTGTTAAGGCAAGTCATCTGAGAAAGACTTTAGTTTAAGCCTTTGAAGTTATCATTCCAAAGTCAGTAACAATAAACGAAAGAATGGCAGAAGTTTTTAAATGGCTGCATTTAAGAGCCACTTAAAACTGTTCTGTGAGCCAATCAACTTATTTTAGAGAGCTCTTCATAGATGTACATAACTTCTGTAACCAGACTAAGACTAAGCACTAACAAGCTGCACTATTCAAGTGTATTTAGAGGTAAGTACTAGGCAAGTGCAGTTTCTGGACGTAGTCAACTCTGTGTTAAACAATAAGCACTAATCTTAGCAATAAACCTACCAGACTGAATTTTTTGTAGGTGTTCTTTACCAACTTTTAAACTCTTGGAAGTACCACTTCTTGTTTAATTCAGCAATAGCAAAATATATATGGCAAGGAAATATTAAGACTTGCACCAAGCCTTGGCAATGACCCCAGCTAAAACTGACATACTGGATACTGGAAGTCACTGCAGGTCCACCTGCAATGTTTCAGCTACAGTAGAGAAGAAAAAGATACAATAGCTTCACTACTCTACTGTTTAAAGTAGCTGAAACCACATCTAAACATCACCAGCCAAGGAACTTTGCTTATGCTGTAAGGAAGGTTCATTCACATCTGAACTCTCCCATGTAGACCCTGCAGATTTTGTAGCAACAGTGCAGGACTTCAGACAGAAGTTGCTTTATAACACTAGTGCTTAATTTTGCGTACCTCAGCTACGTGAATAGGTGTGGAGTGACAGTTGTCGAGGCGAACACCATGGAAATGCGTGGCTGTGATCTCGGTGTATTTTTTCATATGTGCCCAGAGGTACGGGCAGTCTTCAGGTTTCTCACCGTAACGCAGCTTCACGCTGTCTCCCCAGCAAATCAGTTCTCTTCTCAAGTAAACATTTGAACCTGTAAAGGAAATAAATTCACTATAGTGTGTATATATAGTACAGAATGTGCATCAAAATGAAAATGTGCTATTGCATTTCTGCTGCTGAAGAGTAGGATAACACTGTGATGAAGAGTAAGACTGCTAGCAATAACCCTATCAATTCAACATACAAATCTACACTGATGTATAATTTCAGAGTACTCCAAGAGAATATTTAACTTCCGTAGTGATATAGAAATAATTATTCAGATTGAAATAAAGATTATTTTAATTCTTTAAAACAGTAAAAAAACTGTACTTGAGAAAAAATAGAAGAAAAAAAGCAGTAAACAAATGAACAAAATTGGTAGTTTGGTTGTTTAAACTGGCCAAATTCAAAAAAGCATCTCCCAGTGCTACCATAAATAAACTGCCACAATTTTATTTTATTTTCTGTGAACTGCAGGCTGCGATGATGTAATGCAAATAGCCAAAGTGCTTAAGCAGGTAGGTCAAAGTCCCTAAATAACTTAGTGTATGAAAATATATATCCTCCATCTAGTGGTCTCACATACTATTTTTTGCCCTCTTTTAGACACAATCAATTAAAAAAAAAATCCTTAAATCAGAGTTCACCTCAATATACTTACTGCACAGAACAAACTGACTGAAATTTAACTGTGACAGATTGAAATAATTTTATCTAAAATGTGACTTCCATACTACATAAATCATGTATATGACAACGGTAGGAATATAATTAAGAAGCCAAACAAACCCACCTGCCAAAAAATCATTCTGTTTTGCAACATGTAACAACCATGGAGAAATACAGTAAGAATACATAAATACATAAGAGAAATACAATTATCTTTGAGCCAGCAAGTTTGAAGGTCTATTTATATTCACCTTATCTAAATCTGATCAAAGAATGAACAGGCTCAGCATCACTCAGGGTGGGTAAGACAGCTAGCCCATTGCTTTTGGCTACTCCTGGACCAGTGACACTGATGCATCACCAGTTATTTCAGTGGTTTAACCTTGAGTTAGATCAGGAAACTTGTTCAGCTGAAAAGTAAGCCTGCTTTAGCAAAGAGATTTTTCAGCCCAACTAATTTCCTAAGGCTCATATTATAGACACCAAAGCAATTGGGGCTACACAATGAAAGATGCACAGCAAAAGTATGCAGCTAGTAAATAAAGATTTAGGGATTGTAAGTCACCACTACTTCTAAAAACATGTAAAGTGTGGCATAAAACAAAGGTATAACACAAGCATAAAACACTCAAAAAGCTGTAGATGAACTACAAGATTCAATAATGGAAGTTAGGTATTCTAACTAAGCCAGTGATTGAAGGAAAAAAAAAAATAAATACAACAGTTTGCCCAGAAGAAGGGGCAATTATCTGAAAGGCAACCCAAAAAACCCACTCTTGAAACATATATTATTTTCATCCTTGCAAAGGAGCAAAAATAAAGGTAAATAAAAAGCAGTGAAAGGCCTGTAGATTATTTTGCAGAAATGAGGTGTTTGCTAACTCCAGAGCACTCTATAGTATCAATCAGATTATCTTCTGAAGCAGACTTGACAAACTCTTAAATGTGCTTAATTAGAATTAAACTGGCCTTTGCTTGATTCAGTTTACAAAGTGAATGTTCTGAAAACAAGAGCTGTCAACCTTGATTTTGCTGAATGTTAATGTTGTCCCCAAAGGAGTTAGAATACAGTATTTTAGTTCATGGTGATTTCATACCCTGTCTGACCTTCGCAAGTAATCTGCGTATTTAATTTGCATTAACTGTGAGAGCTCTTGACTGCCTGACTGTCACCCACTGGACCTTTCAAGGATCCCATTTTTGATTTCTAATGGGAGTGGAATACTATCTACCTTTTTATAGCATTATTTTTTTTGTCACACTATCATGGTCTTACGGAAATGCCAACAAGCAGCAGTGTTGGAACAAAGTTCAAAGTAAGCAACAAAGACAATCTTGTCCCTACAAAAGTAGGGAGATAGGATTTCTCCATTTCAGTGTCAGAAAGCTGGTAATTCCCCTACAACACTGTACCTCAAATCACAGTTCTTACAGTTGATCTGTATGCTGAATAGGAAATAAAAATGCTGCAGAACAGCAGATATTCAGTTTATACCTTCATAGGAAAACATATGGCAAAAAGATTAAACAAAATCCTTTTTGCTTTGGTTGCAATATCAAAAGGTTTACAAGATGATTCCAAGTTCTTTTACAAACCTGGCTCTGCGAAGTTTCTAAGAGGATCATCTCCCATAACCCAGCCATTGTGAGCCATGAAATAACAAGCTTTATCTGGCTGATGCATCATAGTTTCTTCTTCTTCCACAGTCAGCTCTTTGAATGGATACGTAAAATACCTATGGAATAGACAGGCATTTAATAAAAACCAAAACCACACCGAAAAGAACCCACATAAAGCAACCCAAGCTAAAATTTGTTGTCTGAAGCTAATATATCTGCTATGAACTGTCCTGTATATAAAACTGATACAAACCAACAAAGTAGCTGTTAGAATATAAATGATTTGCAGTTTTCTATTTTGTAGCATGCCTCAAAGGAAAAAGGACAGGTGTTGTCACTTTCTTGATGTTAGCTGGTAACAACAATTAAAGCCTTAGTTCTTCAGATACATGACTGGCATCAAGTATCTCAAACTTGAAAGCTGTAAGCGTTCCTAGTTCCACCTACAGGAGCAATTTGCACATGTAAGGCTTCAGTGTGCTCCGAGTATTGTTTCATACTCTCTGGTCAAATTTGTTTACTAAATGGTTATCATTGCTGCTTAGAAAACCACACTAAATTCATGATGTGGTATTTGTCCATAAGAAAGAAAACATACTCTTGTACATATAAACATATACTTCTAATGAACTTTGAATTCCTTTTCCCTGGAGAGATTTTAATAGCTTACAAACAAAACAAGCAAACATACAGACAAACAAAAATACCTGGTAACTAAAGGATTTTTTCTGCTGATAGGACCCAGCTTAGGACCATGATCAGCCAGTCGCTCATAAACCACAGTCCCCACAAGACAATTGACAGCCTAGAATCAATTAAAATATGCATTATTGAAGTGCTTGCATTTATTTGCAATTTACAACAATTCAGCACTAAAACACAGTAATTGTAAGACCTGCTCTTGATGGTGATTAGTTTCTCTGTATTGCTCAGCATTCAGTTCCTCAATCCTCTTGCGAAACCAGTTACAACATTCTTCTATTGCAGCTGGTCCATTGCTTATCAGGACATTAAAAGCAGGAACAAACAGAATAATTTATTTTTAAAACATGTAGTATACATAAAAGGAATTAAAAATTAAATCTTTCCCATTATTGAGAACAATTTGGTTTTGCAAATTTAACTTCACTTGTTATTTTAACTTGTAATCAATAATACCATACCTGTGTGGTATGAATGTTGCCAAGGCTATATTCATATCTACAGTACAGCCAAAGCGTCTATATTCAGGGTCCTGAACTACTTGAAGATGTTGATTTGGATCAGATTTAGTGCTTGTTTTTCCTAAGAACAAGATAGAAGAGTATTCATAAAGTAAAAATAGGAATTACACTTTTAAAGAAACACAGTATTTCTAATTGTGGCGTAAGCAAGATATGAGTAAATAAAGGCTCTGAAGGGGTTCAAAGTCTTCAAAGGTTTTACTAGCCCTCTAAGCATTCTTGTATGCACGGTGGATTTCTCACATAGCAAAAAATGCTATTTTGTTTTCCTTCTTACTGTTATCTTTAGCTATATGTCTTCTGAGCTATAAATACATAATGCTTAGACTTCAGCGATATACCTTACCTTGAGTTAGAAGGGTTTTAAACTGCTGCACAGCTTTGTTAACATCCACTTGGAAAAATTCCCATAGTTTAATTTTTGGAAATATCTCTTCCCAAATTATTTTACGGACACACTGTAAAAATAAAAAATACATTAGTTAATAATGTTGATGATCACTATAATTAAGAAAAGCTAAATGCTTGTATAAATTGTTCAGGAAAAAAACCAATGTGGAGTAGAGGGTTATTTAATTAAATATAACTGCAAAGTATATATCATTTTTTGTGCATTTTCACAGCCATAGAAATATTAAAGATTTATTCAGCTATTTCTATTCTTCATTAGCTTATACTTGGTTCTCATTCACTTACATTCAGTTCATGATCATTTTCAATCAAGGGAGGGATCCCTTTAGCAATGTATTTTCCATCAGCCACCATACAGGTCAAGTGCCACAAAGCTCTATCCAAGAGCCAAGCCGGCTTCAGGTGAGGAGAATTTACAAGGTTATAGCCACATTCTGGATGCATCCTGAGCCATTCACTGTTAGTAGCTTATTCAAGAAAGGAAGAAAAAAAAAGTACATAAACTGTGCTGTGCAAACATCTTAACCCCAAGAAGTTAAGGTACTGTGGCATGTATAGTTAGTTCACATTTCAGCTGAAGTTTTCGATGCCGATAGAAAATTGTGTCTTACGCAGAGGTGTGCATTACTGATAACCATTTGGTTTGCAACAAATACAGTTGTAGAAAAACTTGATCGTTATATTACAAACATGTGCAATAGTACCCCCAATTCTAAAACACTAACAAAACTTTTTAAAAATAAAAAAAATCACATTTTTGTACAGGAAATACATCAAATAATGAAGATGAAATGCTCTTTGTGTCTTGAAAGTCAAACACACATACCAAACCCAGATTTACGATGGCCCCAATTGTTTCTTTTTTAATATTCTTTAATCCTATCAGATGATACACACACACAGATAGAAAGCAAGAGTTCACACATGCTATCTAATATATAATTAATGAAAAATGTAGTTAAATGGGCTTTTAAGAAAGGATTAGCTGGACACAGTTGTATTCATAATAAGCAGCAGCGTTGGGAAGCAATGCCACTGAGTCTCCCTCGGGAAGATGAGTGCACTGTCTGGTGCATGCAAACGGAACACTTGTTCAGATCAAACACTACCCTACCGTGCCTGTTTTCTAAACTGCCCCTACAGCATCAGCAACTATCAGAAAATATGCTGAACATTAAGTGTTAACTCACAGAAGGTATGAAGCCTTCACTACAAAATGCCTCAAATACAGGCAGTTGTGTGCATGCAACTGTATGAGTAAATACAGGGATAGAGAAGAGAACTTAGATTTTGGAAGGCAATGAAGGAAAAACCTTCACGAGTTAATTTCTTTCAATTTTTAGAACTGTCACAAACACTTTGAATTAAAGTCATTTTCACACATTCTTTTGAATGAATCTCTGCAGCTGAAAATCTAAACAAAAATAGTACAGAATGCATAAGAACAATAAATATTTTTACTCAGGTTTTACAAGGATTTTAAAATAATTTCTCATATGTCTTGTTAATCCACTGTTTTAGAAAAGCAGAGAAGCATAGAGGTAGCATTTCACACAAGGGAAAATACAGAACAAATTATTTTTTTGGAAATATGAAGAAAGAGACATTAATGTGTCCAAAATTACAGAACTAACAATTAGTACCTAAACCCCACATTTCCTTAGTTCAAAGAAGTTCAAACAAAAATATCAAAGGGAAAGAAAACAATGTATTGTCTCAGTCTATAGTATGAACTACTCTTCTGAACACTCTTACATTCTATTTAAAGACCGTTATGAACATGGCAAAATTCCATGCTTATAAGGTCAAGCCATTTGTAGAAATTAAGATCTTTACGGTTTAAATGCCACCTACAACTAAAACCACCATACTGATCGTAAAGTTACTTAAAGCAGTAAGCTCAGGCTGTTAAAAGACCATTCTAGGCCAACCTGATTCTCCTCCACCTTTTTTTTTTATTTCCCCCTTTTTTAAAGACATATGCTACTTCTGAGAAAAAAAAATTCCCCAAAAAGCAGAACTAGCTTACTCTACGCACCTAGCAGGGACCATGATTTACTGTAAACAACTGTCATGAGTAAATTAATTCTAAATTGACAATCAATCATTTAAATGTAGGGTTAGCATGCAAATAAAAAAAATAAAATCAACAGGCCTTCCACTAACTGTGGTATGGAAATAAAGGATGTTTTCTGATCAGGAGGTAAGCTCATAACATCAAAAGAAATATAATTCTGCAGAAAAAATTTGCCCAAAACATCACTTGTTATTATATTGGTTACAGTTAGGGAGAAAATGCACATGAATTTAAAATTATAGAAGTATTAAGATGAGGAATTACAAAACATGATTTCTAAAATTCATTAGACTTAAGAAAATAATTTCACATTTTTCAAAGGACTAATTGTTATATATAATAAACACAAACTTAGTATTTAGTAGTGATGCTTACTGCCCAAGACATTTCCACCCTCCACTCCACCCTTTATAAAGCTGAGGAAAGATGGTGCTTGATGTGATCAGTCAAGTGCTTGGAACTAGGATTTACTCAAGTGTAAAATTGCAATTAGACAAAAGTAGCCTCTTCTGAAAGATTATGTAATTTATTTCAGTTTATTTTTACTACGTTATATGATTTATTGCAGCCACTGAAAGCACAGAAAAGAAAAAAAGAAAACAACTCTCCTTTCTCCTTTTTTTCTCTCTCAGTGAACAGGAAATGCCAGCAAACACAGTATTTCTTATCCAAGGGTGTTTTAACACCCTGAAGGAAAGGGCAGCCCAGAAAGGGCACATCTGCCCAGCAACCAGACAGGGATTGCAAGTTTATCTATGATACTCCTGCTAACATGCCAAAGGTGCATCTATATTCAACATTAGCACATGCATCTAAAGTCAGGCCACAGATGCTGGTTTTGATTAAAGTCTAACAGCAATGACAACATCAAAACTTGATTCCCACTGCTCTCTACAGTGCAGTCTGTTCTCCATCCCAGCCTAAAACCCAAACACCTTAACTCCTTACTATTGAAGGTGAACTGTCTGACTTTACAACAGGCACAGAGGGGAAGCACTGCCATTTTTCTCCAGTGGCCTGGGCTAGAAAGCAGAAACTACCAACAGGTACAAGCACTGTAAGCCGAGGGGTCATGAGCTGTTAGAATTACCAGCATTAGAGGATTTACTGAGAGATAATTTAAGCTTATAATGTAGACATGCTGCAGAATTAATAATCATGTGCAAGTATCCATAATCTGCTCAAAATAAGGGACTGTACGTTTTGTGTCTTTTGTATTCAAATGGGTCTATAAAACATGCTTTACAATTAAATCACCCCAATGTGCAGGAATTAACTACTAGAAATTACTGTTCAATTAAAATGAAAAATAAACCAAAACCAAGGGGAAAAAAAAAAAAAGAAAAAACCAAAACCAACAAAAAATCCCCAAACAACAGTAAATATAAATTTCCATATAATCAAGATCAAGCCAAAAGAACCCAAAAACTATTTGCCTATTTTCTTATTTTACAAGACATCAAAAATCTCCACAGGCCTTCACAACATTGATTACTCAAACATTTATCAATATATCTTTCTGCTTATGTTAAGCTTGGCATTTAACAACTTTGGAGTCAGTTGTAAATCAAGAGGTTTTGATTATGAACAACAGACAGGTGAAAAAAACCCAAAAAAATTGAGTTTGAAAAGAGGAAACAAAGTCGTCCAGTATACTTTGCTTCATGATGTGAGTCAGGACCATTGTCATCTGACTATTTCTATCCTGCTAGGTGAGACTTCTAAACATCCTTTCACCATAGTATAAATTTTGAGACATCCATCCCAATGAAGATTACCTTGATCTCTGACTGTAACATGAAAAAGCCCTTTTAGCCAAATAATGTGACATTTTTCTTTGCAAATATATTTTGGAGTCTAGTAGTTAGTGTTACGTATTTCTGTCAACAAAAACATTCTCCTCAGTAGCATGCAAATATACACAGAAAAGGGCAACAAGATCTCAGGCATGTGAGAGAGAAACTCAACTTGTAGTTGATAAACTGCAAGAAATTTTTTGTCCAAAATTGGGAGAATGTTTACAAGCGTAATCCCCTCTGACACACAGCCAATAACTATACTTGGTGACTTTTAATCAGGGCAAACAAGAGGGCTTACACACTGCATTGTAGACTGATTGGATAGAAATGTTTGGCAGCAGTCAACACCAAAAAACTAAAGCAAATAAAGCTTGACATTCACAGATATCTGTGGCTAGGGTTTTTTGAAGCCTCAAAGGACCGAAACATTAACATACATTAGCATTCTCATAGCAGGAGTACAACAAATGATGTCAATCTTTAGCACTACAGCATAAGACAAAAAATGCATTTTAAACATAAGGAAAGCAACTCATTATCCAAATAATCCACAAAACTAAAATGATGAAAGTACTATAATTTAAATTTCATCAGATTGTACTGAAGAAAATACACTGTCTGTGGAGCACAGAGAAGTAAAGCCTTCAATGCACTGGTGAACATATGCATAAAAAAACAACAAAACACCCCAAACACAAAGCTATCTTTGTTTTTTTTCCTTTCCCCACAAACAGAGCTGTAACATTTCCTCCATTGCTTAATCCTAGCCTCTTGTTCCTATTCTGTTTGTTGTCTGCATGTTATATCCAAATTAGAGCAGCTACCTTTAAGCAGCTACAAGCATACCCTGTTTAACAAGTACTCAGTTTGTTAACCAAATAATTCATTACACAGATTCCATTCACTTATGTGGGAGCTGCACACTGCAGACCATAAAAATAAGCATATTATAAAAATAGAGACATGCAGCACAACTCATTAATTCTCTCCAAGAAGGGCTCTATTCACTCTTTCAGTAACAATACTAAATTCTTTTACATCTGTTATGGAAACATATCTTATAATTGTAAAATTTGTCCTGGATTTGAGAGATTCCAAGACAGAGACAACTAAATTGCTTAAAACAGCTGCTAAAAGATGGGATCAAGGGGGAAAAGTTAAGGGAAATAACGAAATATAATTATAGGACTGATCTGGTTATTAACACACAGAAATCATACCAGTATGATTGTAGACCACATCCGTGACGCAAAGCATATTCCATTCATTTTTCAGTTTTTCCACAAGAGCTCCAATATCACTCCAAGTGCACTTTTTATTATGGCTTGAAAAGTCAGGATTTACTTCTAACTGATCAGCCAGTGAATAACATGATCTAGACAGGCCAAGCTTCTGCAGCGGTGTAAAGTGAATCATGTTGTAACCTATGTAATAAGAAGCCACTTATTTAATAAGAACAACAATTTTCAGTCAACATTAAATTGAAAGAAGCATAGTAAGTTGCAGTTGTAAAATGTATTTGAAGCCAGTGTTTGGACTAACCAGTGCAAATTGATCTGAATTTTTGCCTTGAAATTCTACATAACACAAGCTTCAAAGACCACCCTGCCAAAGTACAAACTTGCAAGTCTATCTGAAATCAAAACGGTACAACGAAAAAGGGGTTTCCTCTGCAAATATTTTAATCATTTCACTGACTTAATCTGTTAACTAAATTAAACCCGGAAAATATTTAATCTATGAGCTAAAGAACAAATGATCTGTTCACACTGAAGCTCTTCAGTGTAACTATAGTTTTTGATGATAAGAAAAAAAACCATACATTGCTTAATATGTGTATTGGCATTACCTGTTTCTTTTGCAACTTTAAGCCTATCTTCCCATTCATGAAAGGGTCCCAGACACTTAGCGAGGAACGTCTGAAGTGTAACACAATCCAAGGGCAACACATGATTGTCGGCTCCAACATGCAAAATAGGATCCACAACTATGTAACCTCCACCACTTTTTTCATTTCTAGGAAAAATTAACTTTCATTGGTATAGTAAACACCCATTGTACCAGCCAGTTTCAGAAAGAATTCAACAAGCACAGCTATTTCAAAAACACAGTATCCCAGTACCGTGGCTGGGGGCAGGTAAGAAACAGGACTGCAGGGCACCTGAAGAAAACATGACACACTGAATAGAAGTTCCTCTCTTAGGCATCGAGTCTCTACTGGACTTAGATGAATACAATTGGGATACAGAGCTTTTAGCTCTCTGCAAAAGTGAGATACCTTTGTTATTCTGAGACAGAGTACTGGTTCCTCCTTTTAGGATATGGACAGAAATGAAGAAAGCATGACTGTCCATCTTTTATACAAATACCTCCATTTGGAGGACCATCCTCAGGAAGACAGCTGAGCTAAATGCCCTTCTAAGCTGAAGGGAACTTAACCACATATCTTCCAAAAACTCAGAACACCAGCCTACAAGCATTACAGATACTGTCATTCTCTTCTGCGCTTGTCCAGTTGAAAAAAAAAAGGAGGAAGAATGCTAGAACCTCTGTGACAGAAAGATAGAAAACAGCATTCAAAGACAATGAAGAAAGTGCAAATTAATCCTTCAGATATTCAGAATGCCGATGACTTTGAAAACTTGCAAAAATGGCTTGTCTTTCCAACATTCACAGAATCTGCTAACTTTGTTCTGTATATTCTCCTGAATATCTTTGCAGCGGAGAGTACTAAACTGCATTCCATCAGCATATTCAGTTAGGGCCCATGGTTGCAATTTGAAAAATATATGGGAAAAAAATATTTTTATTCTTAACAGTGATTTCTTCGGGTTAAAATGTATACCAAGGGAGCAGACTGCATTTGGCTGCATTTAGGGAATTGCACTTACCCAAGACTGAAATAGTACTGGTATGATCCAGAAATTTGAAGATCCAGCTTGCAGTATTTGTCAGAGTCATCTTCTTTTCCCGTGGGATTGTGCCATGGTAATGTCCTGAACTTGTGGCGATCAAATACTTCTCCAGAAGCTGGATAATTTGTGTACACAGTAACGGGCTTGCCTTGAAGAGTTGGGCCCAGTCGGAACTGTAGTTCGAAACCTCAATAAGAAAAGATAAAACCATTTTATTGGGAGGACTAGATATTTCTATTCTGTAATTACAAACCATAATTTGATATTATGTTTACAACAAAGCGCACCAACATATCTGCCAAGAATTTCAGCAGAACGGTGTATTTGTACAGCATCATCTCTCCCTACTTTCCTAACATTGTTCACTGCACACTTTACATAGAGTCCTTTTCCTTTACTTATATGACACGGTTTATCTCCTTTCCAATTTGTTTCTCTTTGCTCTATAAAAAGTCTTAAAAACAAAACACAGCAAAACATAATCATCATCATATATACAATTTTATGCAAATTTTGGATTATGTACTAAGTATTTACATTTACCAAGTCTAAGCTGACCCATAAAAACATCTAAAAAAATAGAAACAGACTTTGAAAAAGAATGTATTTTGAATCCCTTCATTCTCCGCTGATGGTTCACTAAACAACACTAAATTCCTTATGCTTTTAACTGTAAAATAGTATATACTTGTGTGTAATCTACAACGTACAAACTGTTATACTTTCAGAGATCTGAACAAACCAAAGAGTTTTGTATATGTGCTGCAGGTCACAGACACATAGTAAGAGCGGTATTTAGGCTTAAGATACTTGTGATAATAGGAACAAAATTAAGTTAAAATATTACAATCTAAAACCATCCGTAGCTGTTTGGTTAGAAGTGAAAAAATTCAGTTTAGTCAACAGGTTTCAGAAGAGGTTTCCACTTGCAGGTATGAGGGCCACCATCATATTCATGGCTAATTACAGGACCCTTTCAAGTGACTGGAACAGGTATAAGTGCTTGCACTTTAACTCTTACTAAATTACATGCCAGTCGTGTAGTTAACTTTAGTAAAACACCTACTTGTCCTACCAGTCTACAAAATTGGGAGCGACTCTCAATACCAGAATGCCATGTCTGAATACATTTAAATGTCTCACCAAGTTTGCAGTTTCTCTTATTAACATCATCACCACCGCACCAAACCCACCATGTAAAGCAGTGGTTTTAGGATCTGAATGTCTGTCAGGTAAAATGAAGCTCATGCGATTGCAAAAAAAAAAAAAACCAACAAAAAACCAAACAAAATCCCAAACCAACCAAATAAAAAACTTAGAGAAAAAAAAAAAAATCACTTTGAAAGGTTAAGTACAGTCTCCCCAATACTGTCCTGACATTTTATCATTTTATTACAGGGATTACTAAAATTAGAGCATAGGGATATATGCCATTGATATCTTATTTCCTGTAACAGTTATACTGACATCAGGAATGCTGTGCTTAAAATTAGATATGCCCTCTCAAGAGACCGCTACCAGCAGAGACACTTACAATGTTTGGTAGACATGCACTACCATGTGACTCCTTCCAACAAAATTTACACAACTGGAAGGATGGGTGTTGGGATCAACTCTGCACTTCCTCAGTGCTGACATTTTTTTTGGACTAAACTGGCAGAAAATTCAAAATTAATATAGCTGAAGAAAATGTGTTTTTTCTTAAGAACCAAAATATTGCTCCTCTACTAAACCATTTTGATATTAGGTTCCTAGACCAGCAGCAAAGTAACAAAACCTCACAAAATTTCATGGGAAATAAAAATTGTTGCATCGTTACAAATGGCTTCTAAAGATAGCAGCTTTACAGTTTTATAGTGTGAATTTGCTGACCAGCATAAAAGTGGACCAATTAGTGGTGTGGGTTTGGCTTTTTTGATTTTTTTTGAACTAGACTTAAGAACCCTTTCAGAGAGAAACAGCATCAAGTTCTTAAAGTATGCAGCCAAAGTACTAATATAGCACAGCTATAAGAAATCTGACAGGCAAGATAAGATTTAGGAGGAAATAAAGATCCCAAATTGTGAAACGTTACCTCAGACTTTGCAGAATGTCAGTATTACTGATCTATTTCAAAACTACAGTATTAAAGATGAGGTGCTGCATAACACATTGCAGATAAATACAAGAGCTTGCCTTAGGACTTTTTTGTGTCACTGAAGTACAGGTTATAAAAGCAGAGGTGCTGTCCTTCAGGGCCTGTCTAAAAAAATGCTTCATACTTCATTCCCACAAAGACTGACGATCCCTAGCTGATCTGCTCTTCATTTCTCAAGAGTTTTACGAGTCATACTGAACCGCAACTGGAGCCCATAGAGCTCTGCACTGGAAGCAAGCATGTCACAAAACGTTTCGTATTAAAAAAAAAGAAGGGGGGGGGGAGAAGCCCACTACCGCAGACTGAACTCCTTTGCCATTGCTGCCCGCAGAAGGTGGTGCGCTCCCGGCCATTTCCCTCCCACCCGGCCCCAGGGACTCCCCGAGGAGGAGGAGGTTGAAGAGGCCGCAGCCCGCCGCCCCCGACCCACCTTGCTCCAGCCTGAAGAGGGTCTTGTCCAGCTTCTCCATCTCGGCGAGGTGCAGCAGCCGCGTCTCCTTACCGCTCGGCATGGCTGCAGCCGTCAGCCCAGCGCTTCTCCCGCGCCAGGAGCCTCAATTCGGGAAGGAAGAAGTGAGCCCTGCCATGAGGGAACACAGACAAAACACAGGTCAGCGGCGACCCCCGGGAGAACGGCGGCTCTTTGGGAACGCCTCCCGCCTCCGGGCTCGCTTACATGTTCCCCAGCCCCAGGGAAGTGAGGAGACAAGGCACGGCAGGGTAGCGATGAGGGGGAGAATGGTAGGAGGGAGCTGTCAGGAGGCGCCCAGCTCTCTCCTGGCCGGCGACTGCCACCGGCAGCACCCCGGAGCAGCTCCCGGTCCCAGAGCGCGGCCCGGCCCGCAGCCAGAGCCGCGGAGGCGCCCCCGGCCCGAGCCGCCCCCGGAGGGGGAGCCTGGCACCTGTCACTCTCCCCGCTCGCCCCAGCGCTGCCGGGAGCGACCGCCAGGCCCCTTATCACCGCCCTACCCCCGCGGGAAGCGGTGCCCTCCTCAGCCGTCCCACCATACTCACAAGCGGGCCCGGACAGCTCGAAGAGGCAGCTCCCCGCTGAGGACGACGGCTGCCGAGGCCAAGCGGAGCCAGAGCGGGGGCTGGAGCGGCCCGTCCGCCTTCGCCTGCTGCGGCCGCCCTGGCAGGCAGTCGCTCACGCACTCGCCAGCAGCCGCCACAGACTCGGCGGGACCACTTTTTTCTTCCCCTTTTCTTGCTTTTTTTGAAACAAACTTTATTGGTTCCGCCGCGGCCGCGCACGGAGACGGGCGGTGCCGGCGCAGCTCCCGCGAGAG
>WTSP01003324.1:20206-54684 GCA_025331215.1 Actenoides lindsayi
TTCTGCAGCCTTCCAGTATCTCAAGGGGCCCAATAAAAAAGCTTGGGAGGGACTTTTTACAAGGGCTTGTACTGGTAGGATGAGGGGTGATGGCTTCAAACTGGAAGAGGGGAGATTTAGATGAGAAATGAGGAGTAAGTTCTTCACGGTGAGGGTACTGAGACCCTGGCACAGGTTGCCCAGGGAAGCTGTGGGTGCTTTGTCACTGGATGCGTCCGAGGCCAGGCTGGACGGGGCTCTGAGCAGCCTGGTCTAGTCGGGGGGTGTCCCTACCCGTGGTGGGGGGGTTAGAACGAGATCATCTCTAAGGTCTCTTCCAACCAAAACGAGTCTGTGAGACCATGAACTTAATGCGATGGCTACGAGTTTAGTTCGGTATCATCAAAATCCTGGTGTGTCCCTCAGAAAGTCCCTCGGTTCTCCTTCTCATTCAGCAGCAGCACACAGGGACACGCGCGGTGGGCAGAGCGATGGCCCGTCCCTTTCTCTTGGGGTGGACTCCTCTCTTCTCTGTTTGAGTGAGGCTGAGAGAAAAATTCTCATTTGTCTACTCGCTTCGCGTTTGAAATGAAAGCCAGACTTGATCTCAACACGGAAAGCTCACCAAAGTGACCAAAGGGTCACTTTGGTGAGCTTTCCGTGTTGAGGTCAAGTCTTCTCCAGACCTGATGTGATTTTTTTCCATTTTCTGCAGCCACTTTTGTCAGGTGAGTGCTGCACGGCGTGATAAAACAGCACAGCCCAGCGAGTCTGTGCGACTTGGAAGTGTCGTCAGTAGAAGCAGATGTGTGTGTTACTTGGTGGCTTTCCCCTGGTTTTCGTTAACCACGTTGACACGGTGCCTGATGGAACCGTTGTGCCCTTTTTTTTGTGCCTTTACCTCCTTAAGTCTCTCAACACCACGACGCTGTCTCTGCGCCCCGAGCGAGGGGCGTGCGTGCGCTCGTATGTACATGGAGAGAGGAGGGCTTGGTGCCTGGGTAGATCCCAGAGAATGAACACACCGGCCGGTAGTCGCGAGCCGAAGAGAGTCATCGTGGGGCAAACTACCAGTTCGGAAGCTTCCAGAATATTTTTGACCGAGCAACGCGGAGAATCGCTTGGTTCTTGACGCAACACGGATCCCGCGTGGCGTGAGAAATGATACCCAGCCCGTGAACTGAAGGTGTGACCCCGGAGCCGCGCAGGTAGGAAACTTATTTCCGCCCAGCGTGGCTCTGGTTTGGCGGAGGCGGGCGGAGGCAAACGTGCTGCGGGCAGAGCATCCCTCTCGGCTTTCCTTTTTTCCTCCCGGTAAATCACCCACTGTGTTCGGGGCGGCCCCGGCGAGGTCGCGCCTTTGGATGGAAGCGGCGAGCAGCAGGTAGCGGTGACGCAGGTTTTGCACAGTCACTGAGCCGAACACACCTTAAGCCAACAGAGAGGGTGAAAGGTGGCAGTGTTTTTTGCGCTGAATCCGTGTTTTTAGACGAGGCAGCACCTTCTTTTTTTTTTTTTTTTTAACTTTTTTTTTTTTTCCCCTTTCATAAAAGCCTGTTTATATCGACTCCTTAAGAAGTTTAGACTGGAGGGCTGTCTCCAGAAGCTGCCCCCTCCCCTTTTGCCAAGGCCCGCGTGTTTGTCTTGGCAGGATGCGGTGTCTGCTTGGCGGGTGCCGGGATATTAAATCGAGGGAACACAGAGCTCTTGATGCTTTTCAATGGGGCTTCTATTGAGGTAGCGGCGGGAGAGAGCTGTCGGCCACCTGTGATTGTCCGGCGGGGGAAGAGGGAGCAGCGAGAGGAGAGAGCCCTGGAAACGTTTTCCCGGTTTCATCGGTAGAACGGTCAGGAGAAGGATGTTCTGGGAGGCAGCAGCTCTGCTTGGGTTTGACCGGCGAGCCCTCTGCCCGCGGTTCTGGCTCGGTCGGCGTCGGTGGGTGTCGGCCCAAGCAACGCTCTTATCTCAGCTCCTCGCTCGTGGAAAACCCTGTAAGAGGAGATCTCCAGGAGAAGGGGAGAGATTCCTTTGCCTGTTGGCAAGCTTGGGCAGTATGTCGCTGTCTGTGTCGGTTCTTTCTCTGACTTGGGGCTGCCAGTGTCCTACTTCTCTTCCTTGCCTTCAGGAAGAGTGTGACTAAGGACTCGGTTGGCTACGCTGTCCCGCTTGGAGAAGTCTGGGTTACGGAGCAGATGACGCTTGCACCAGCCGAGGTCAGTCGGACATCGACCGACGCGTAGCTCCAGAGGACCCGTCTCTTGTCACAGGAAAGAAGAGTTTTCTTCTCTAAGGGCAGATGTCCGGACAGTGGAGGAACCCCTTTCTAAGGGGGCTTGTTTCCTCTTGGAACACAAGCTGCCGTCCTCTGTAGCTGTCACGCGCGCTCGCAGAGCAGCGGAGTACGTGGTTTCACAGACCTGGGTGTCCTTGAGCCCTCTGCTCTCCTGACCTTGGCTGGTCACAGTCCCTTCGCTCGCGCTCAGATGACAATGGATCCGGGCTCTGGAAGGCTTACTGCACATCTTGCAGACAAAACGCTGTCAGAACGTCTGCCCGTGTTGGTTGCAGTCATCGGATTTAGATCGTATTCTTCTAAGCAAGCAGATCGATCCTCCTGAGCACAGTTTCTCCCCCAGAACAGGGGTGGCTGCCTCGTGCAGGCAGTTTTCCCTTTTCCCACTCAGTTCTCAGCTGTCCTTGGACTAAAGAGTGGCTGCCTGGCTCTTGCACACACTCCTGCTTCCACGCGTCCTCTGGCAAGAGCTGTTGCCTTCTCATTTCTCCTTCCTCCAAGGCAGAGGCCAACTACGTAGCCCCTTTTTCTCACTCCGCGTTTACACCTGCACGCTGCTGCAGGGTCCCAGGTTGGGCCTTCCTTCTTAGAGGGAAGGTGACTTGGGCATCTTTGGGTCCCCGCGCTTCTTGCTGGGTTTTGTCTTTACATAGCTCGCTCAGTTCTTACCAAGGACTGTTACTGGTCGGGGAGCGGCCGTGTCACCATCTGCAAATACTCCCCTATCCTGTTTCTGACTCACGGGCAGCGCCGAAACCCTCATGGATCGTAAAATACCAGGTTGGAAGGGACCTCAAGGATCACCTGCTCCCATCATCACGGTGCTTGTTGTCCTCTCTGGTGGGGCAAAGAGGGTTCTCTGTG
Source organism: Actenoides lindsayi (assembly GCA_025331215.1). Classification (NCBI taxonomy): domain Eukaryota; kingdom Metazoa; phylum Chordata; class Aves; order Coraciiformes; family Alcedinidae; genus Actenoides; species Actenoides lindsayi. The sequence continues at coordinate 23,343 of WTSP01003324.1, forward strand.
TGACTGGCTGCAGTTTCAAGTAGCTACTGGAGGAACAGGCTGCCCAGGGAAGCTGCGGTTGCCCCATCCCTGGAAGTGTCCAAGGCCAGGTTGGACGGGGCTTTGAGCAACATGATCTAGTGGGAGGTGTCCTGTGGCAGGGGGGTTGGAACAGGATGATCTCTAAGGTCCCTTCCAACCCAAACCATTCTTTGGTTCTATAAATAGCATCAGGGAAATGCATCCTGAACCCTTACAGGCCAACCTGAAGAACGGAGGACTTCTCCCACTCGTATCCTTTGAGATTCCCTGTGTTTCCCCACCAGCTTGGGTCTCTTCTGAGGGAAACCTAAACCTTGCTGGTTTGTGTCCTTCAGGAGTGGGCCGTCCCCGAGCATTGCTCGGTGGAAATGCAGCCGACAGAGTTCAATGAGAGACAGGAGGGAGCAGCTGCAGACAGGACAGGAGGTGGGAAGAGTCAGACGTGACTGACGAGTACAGTAGACTGAGGTCTCGGCAGTTCAGAAACCTAACTTTGGTCAAGCTTTTTCACGCTGTGTGAGAAAAAGAAGCTCTGGTGTTTGGGGCCACCGCGTCCAGTCCATCAGAGGTCAGTAAGAAGGACGCTGGGATGGAGGCGAATGGGGCAGAACTTGGGCTAGAGGGGGACGGTGGAGACTGGCATCAAAGAACGAGAGCGTTGCCTTGCTGCGTGGAACGTGAAACGATGGGTAAGGACGGGGATGTTCTGTCACGGGTTGCTTTGGTTAAAACAAATCAACCGGGGGCTTTCGACAGCCCGAAGCACTTCCTACTCTCCAGTGAAACTCGGTGGCGAGCGTTAGCGGCGCTTGACTCGACGGGGGCCAGCGGCGTGCCGCTGCCGCCTCGCGAAACAAGCCCCTTCCCTTTCCGACGTTCCAGGGTGGGCTTCTCGAGACGCGCCTGAGGATGAAGCGGCCGGCCCGTGCGGCACACCGCTGGAAACGGGGCCTTTGCCTCCCGAAAAGACTGCTGGAAATCCCACCCGTGATGTTGACTCTGACGGGGCGGTTCAATGCGTCCATTCTTAACGGTGCCTCCGCGGGGCTCCGCTGCGCTCTCTGAATGAGCGGTTCTTTCCCCTCCCGCAGCCTATTTATACGGAATCGCTTCCCCCCTTAAATACTGTTGATTTTGGCTCGCTGAGCCATTCCTTAGCTTAACCTGCCCTCGGAGGTTATTTTCTCTAGGCTTTATATCGCTCCTAATTCCCTTATTATTGTCCGCGTCCTCACGCGTTTACTTTATTTAAAAAAAAAAAGAAGGGGCGTTTTTCCAGGTTTTGCTTTCTCAGCGGGTCGTCCAGGAGAGAGCGCACCGGCTGCTGTCCTGCGGGAAGTCCTTCTAGGTGGGCTGCCTGCGCCAAACCGGGCTTGGCCGCGCTCCCGGTTACCTTTTATTACGCGCTCGGGCAGGACTCGCTCCTGCCTCGGATTAATTCGGCGGAAAGGTTTCCCCTCGGCTCGCTACGCACCATTACTTCTGGCTGGAGGAGGAGGCCGAGAGCTGCAGGGACGACCCAGGGCGGGGGGGGGGGGGCTGTGCCACCACACGCCTTAACGATCGCTTCGGGACAGCGATCGACGATTCCGCAGCGAGGCGGGTGGGCAGAAGGTGCTGAAGGGACCCGCAGCGGGTTTCCCCGGGGACGTTCCCTGAGGGAAGTTGCTTTCAGAAGCAGAAGAAGCGAGGCTGTAGGAGAGCGGAGAGGTTCGTCCGCTTCCTCCCCAGCCCGAGTCTCAGAAATGGTGCTGAGAAGAAGAGGGTTTATTTCCAGCCACTGCGCCTCAAAGGCTTCGGTTTGCTTATGGTACTTTTGGTGTGTTCCTGTTCTCACATCATCAAAACTATGAGGACAGTTGGAGATAGAATCGTAGAATAGTTTTGGCTGGAAGAGACCTTCCAATATCGTCGAGTCCAACCTTATTCCCAGCTCTATCAAAAACCACTAAACCACGTCCCTAAGCACGACATCTCCCCTGCCCTTAAACACCTCCAGGGACGGTGAATCCACCACCTCCCTGGGCGAACTTCACAGAAGCACAGATTTCAAACCCCATCCTTCGGTGGGTGGAGATTTTGGAGGTCGTTAAGTTGTAAGACAGTAGAATTAATAGCACTCCAAGATTTCAGGCTGCGCTTTCCTGCGTTGCTCCATAAATGTGCTTTTGTGGAACCAAAAAACACAACAAGACAAAAGAAAACCCCGCTACATCCTCGCTGCAAACCCACCGCAGCCCCTTCTCCCAGTGAGCCTTGAAAAATACGTGCCCTGAGCACCTGCTGCCTTTTCTCCGCCGCTGCTGGGGAGGAAAGCGCTGGGTCGAGAGGAGAGTTTACGGTGAAGCTTCGCGTCAAAACGCGCTACCTGCCTCGGCCCCTTTCCCCCCCCCCCCTTCGTTTGGAAAATTTCATGCTGGTTTTATTGATGAAAGTTGGGGAGAGGGGAGGATGTCGGGATGGAAAGCAAGCTGGAGCCTGCGCTCGTGCTTGCCCGTGGGCTGTTAAAATGGACCAAAAGTGTCCCTGCTGATTCCAAACCGCGTTTTCCAATACACGGGGAGAAGAATAAATCAATGTTTGTCCAAATACTTTAATTTTTTTCTGCTGTTTGCAATCCGCTTTGTGAGATAACACCAGCAGAGCGATTTCACTCTTGTGTGGGAAGCGCCAGGCAGCGCAGGTTAGTATTTGGGCAGGTTATTATGGTCTGCGCGGGCGGCCGTCGTGTTGAATTAACTTCGCCAGGTGAGCATCCCCAGAGTGCAGAGGGACCTCTCCCGGCAAGAAGTCCACGCGAAGGAAACCCAGAGGTGACTCGAGCCTCGCAGGACAGTTACGCGCTGAGTATTTTGCGCTTGGCCCCTCTTGATACTTGTTTTGAAAGCATCGGGCCGGGTGTTCAGGCTCCGCAGTGACCTCTCGGCGTGCTTTGTCTCTCCCTCGCCAGGCTGGAATGATCAGAACCGACGAGGATGAGTACTTCATCGAGCCGTTGGAAAGAGGGAAGCAAATGGAAGAGGAAAAGGGAAGAATCCACATGGTGTACAGGCGGTCGGCTGTAGCGCAGCATCCCAGTGACACGCTCCCCGACGTCCCCAGAGAAGGTACAGTAACCCCCCGTGCCTCTTGTGGGCAGAACTCTTCCGGGTGCCTCTAGCCTCTGCTAGCTTTTGGCTTTTCTTTTTTTTTTTTCCTCCTTTTCTTTTTTGATTAAGCTGTTTGCAAAGAAAGTGGTTGAATGTTTTGCTGACTTTATTGGGCTCGAATAGGACTTCCAGCGTTCTGAGCTGTGATGAAGGCTCGCCTGTCCGTACAGCTTCTGTTTAAGGTCTGGCCTCCTGGTGCTTTCCGAGCAGTAGCTCAACTGTGCCACCAACTGATGCTGGTTTCCTCCTTCTGCTGGTTGCAGCTCACGCAGTTTGAAGGCCCTTGACTCGATCGGCTACATTTTGACGTATCCGAGGATTCCCCTCTGCGCCGAAGAGAACGTGGTTGGTCCATCTGAGAATGATTACGGCGTAGTTTAATCCGTTTGCTTGCGTGTTTTTCCCTCCCCTTTTTAATATTGCACAAAGCCTCAGGAGCCAACGCGTCGCAGAGTGAACGTTGAGGGCTTTGACGCTGCGGGCTGAGGATGAAAGCGCAGCTCCGCCCCCCTTCAGCGCTCTGAATTGTTTTCAGCATCTCTCAGTTCCTCAAATTTCTGTTTGTACTTTGAATTCACGTGTTCCCGGAATTTCAAAGGGCTTGAGGGGGACAACAGCTACGTCTAACAGAGGGAGCTGGGATTAGGTACAAATTAATTAATCAGAGAGGAATCGAGCAGCCCCTCGTTGCCAGTGCTAAAGTGATGTGGTGCGGGTTTGGAGTTTGGCCTCTGAAAAAGCAGGTGGGAACTGACGGCCCTTCGGGCTAAAAGCCTGGCAGCTCTGTGGTGGGAGCGACCGGCCGAGGCTAGACGGGCCCGTGTGGCGGTGGCCGCGGGCTCAGCGTCGTGCGGCTGTGTCGAAACCCCTTTGTCGGCCAGGCTGGCGGGCTCGGACCGTGGTTGGACACGCTGCGTGCTTGGCCGTGGGCCTGCTGGACCTTCTTACTCCATCTTTGACGGAGGAGATTGCCACGTAGCGGAGCATTTATTGCTTGGTGTACTGTCTTCTTAAAGAAATAAGCACACCTACGATCCGTCTGCTTCTCTTCCCCGCATTTCTTTATTGCAGTCGCCCGTGATGGAGTCTGTGAGTTTCCTGAGAAAGGTGGGAGGCATAAATGTGGGTTTCTGGAGAAGATATCAGGGTGTGGTGCTGGATAGCGTGGGTTTAGCCTTTCCACTCGTGCAGCAGCATCCCCCTACCCCCGCGCACGGTGGCCCTGGCTGTCTGCAGCCTCTTCGGGGCAGGATGTTCTGTGCCGTGCACCGCCCGCTTGTTCTCGTCGCTTGCTTCGCGTGGGGGCCGGTTTCCTTAGAAGGCCACGCCGTGAAACGCTCCCGAAATCGGGTGGGAAACGCTGCCTCGTTCGTGCACCCGGTTTAGGCTCCTTGAGGGAACCCGTCGCTAATCCCTGCTGTTTACACCACGCTCTTCTCGGTCGTCCCGCTGCGAGTACCATCTTCTGCCCAGAAACGGCCCTGGACGTTTGGTGGTTGGGTTATGAGTAGAAAACGCTTTATGCTCTCACGCTGTGGTGTCAGGGACGTGGGGGTCGTTGCCCGTGTTTTCTCCTGCGCCGCAACGCGGGGACCCGCAAGAAGCAGTAGCTCTGACCAGTTACTGTTAAAATCGTTCGAGAAACCAACAACCTAACTGGTACCTGTGGCCTGCCCTGCACCGGCTAAGCCCGTTCGCTGGTTTGGAGTGCTGAGCCTGAGATAGTTCTTCTGGAGAGAGGAAGCTCTTCCTCTTCCTGGGATGGTAGTGGGATGGCAGCCAAGGCCTCCCCCGGGAAGTCCCAGCTATTGAAAACCACTTAAACGTAGTAGGATGTGACACGGCATCGGCAAACGTCGAATGGATTTCTCCCCGGGGAACAGAAGAGACTCTTGATTACTCTTCCTTGCGAAGAACTGGGTCAGACAGGAGTCACACAGGAAACCGTGTGAAAACCGGTCAGCTCGTGACGCTTCATGTAACCGTGACCTGGAACGAGAGCGCTTAGGCCACGTTTTCAGAATACAGATACCGCCCGCAACTTTTTTGGTCGCAGTTAGAGAAAATGATTAAAATCCCCTGTCTGTGCCCAGAAGCGAGGTGGAATCTCCCATCGTGAACCTGGTAGGAGCAGATGAATGGGCAGGTACGTGCTTTACAGCCCGTGGCGGGGAGCTGAGACGGGCTGCTCGGGCTGCAGAGGACCTTCTCTGGGGGCTGGGGTGGGAATGTAGCAAATGCCTCTCCTCTGGGGAGGGGGAAGTGCTCGGCTCGCTGGGTGAGCGGCGGTGCTGGGTGAGAGGGAGCGGTGCAGCTTCCGAGAGGGGTTTGGGGTTTTTCAAAGACACTGTTTGTTTTTAAACATCTGGGATGCACATCTGGTGCGGCCTAGTCTGGGAATCCTATCATGGAGCAGGAGGATCTCTAGAGTTCTTCCCAGGTGTAAATAGGCACCGCTTGTCTCCTGACGGCTTTACCGTATCGAATTGCCCCGGGATGACATTGTGTAAGCCTGGCTTCCCCAGAAATTCAAGCCTCGGGTCCTAAAGACCCCGAACATCTGTGCTTCTCATCTCAGTTGAGTGCTGCAGGTCCTCGCGAGCAGCGTCCACGTCGCGAGCGTTGCTCCCAAATAACATCTGTTGCAGGAAAAGCAGTTAGTAAGGGCAGAAAGGAACAAAGATCAAAAGGCTCCACGTTGCGGGTAGAGGGTCTGGGGGGCAGAGAGCGAACGAGCTACGCGCTCGAAGCTGGAAGAACGAGAAGAGTGGGCGAGGCTGTCGTGTTCGAACATCGTTTAACTAAAGCTTTAAGGTCTTACCACCAAAACAGCTTTTCACTTGGGAACGGAAAGAACCGCTCTCCGGACAAGGCTGAGTTGGAAGGTTCTGGGAGTGTAATGATGATATCATCCCGTCTGGATGGGGTGAAAAGAATCTGTTCTCCTTTGTTCAAGAAGCTGACAAACCTCAGCGAGATGTGCGATCATTAACCCTGTTCCCTGAAAGCCTTCAAGAAACAATAGCAAGGGGCAAAGGACCGGAGAGCTGCGACTCAAACGTGCACCCGGGAGGGTGCGTTTCTCAGAAATGCAGAAAGTCCACCGGCGTTTGTGGGAAGGTGCAGATTCACAGCAGTGGGCTGATAAGGCAGATTATTGGATCCCCTTCTGCTCGAGCCGGTCACAAAAGCGGTCTGTTTATCTCACCTCCTGCCCATTAGTTTATTCTTTTTTTTTTTTTCCACGCTCTTTTCGTTTCGTGTGGCATAACGATGACGACCAACCTTCCGCTCGGAGGTTAAGCGGCGTGTTACCGTACTCGGAGTTTTGCTGGTTTATCTTCCCCTTCCCATCGTAGTAATTTTATTTTTTTTTTTTTTTTCCTAATGACAACCTATTCACCCAGAGAGCTCTTCAGATTAAAGTATTTTTGTAATTACTTCCTACCAGTGGGAAACAAGGAACAGGAGCCTTTATCTCCCAGCTTCCTTTCAGAATTTTCATTTTCCCTAAAGAACCAAAGTGCTTGTCTGGCTGATGGGGTTGCCATGGCGCCGGGTTCGAGTGTCTTTGTCCCAGGTGGGAAACATGTAGGAGGAAGAAATGATTTGGGAATTGCTCCTGGTTGCCTGGGAATGAAACCCTGGAATAGAAGGTAGAAGAATGGGAAGACTATTGCCTGCTTCGGAGGCCTCCCTCAGCACTTCCCCAGGCACATTAGTGTTTCTTAGAGACGTGGTGGTGCCAGAAGGTGTCTGGACTCTTTCTCAGCAGAATTTCTCATGACCTGTGTTCTGATGGAGGATGTTTTAGATACTGCACAGCACACCACGCCAGTTCCTGCGTCAGTAACAACGGGAAAGATGGAGCTGATTTCTGGGGAGGCTCCGCACGCCCCGTTCCGTAACACGCTCTGTCACAACGCAAGGCTTTCTTGTGAGGCAGTACAGCTGTGGAATCAACCCCTTGCCTCAAAACACGCCCGAGAAGCTACGTGCTGTTGGGTTCTGCAGAGCCACTAGCGCTTCGGTCTCAACCCAGCAAGTCCCCCAGCTCTCCTCTCTCTTTTAATGATGCCTGTCATCAGAGGCGTACAAAATTCGTGCATTGAGCAGAGAATCAGGAAGGTGCTGGTATATATATGCTTATGTGAAAAGCGTGTGCATGAGTCACTTGTTACGACAGCTGAGGAGGGTAGGTGCTCAACAGGCAGAGAAGGTGATCTGCTGGAACCGACCAGGATCAGAAGCTACAAATACTCACCCCTCGTTTTAAAGAGAGTTTTGAGAGTTGCTAAAATGTGTTCAAACTATATTCAAGGTGCACCCAAGAAATTCTGTTCCTGAAGTGCAGCACTTTAGACTGGTCAGCGTGGCCGTGATAACAGAGAGAAGGTTCAGAGCGATGCAGAGTTCCTTCATGGTAGCCAGGTAATGATAAAACTAAACGTAGATACGGGATCCACAGCCTCTGCTGGACGGGCTTTGTGCCGGTCGCTCGCACAAGAAAACCCAGACTGCATAGCTGAGGAAAGGCTTGTAAAAATTGTCTGGGGAAAAGAAAGAAACTCGAGCAGGAATGGGTGAAAAAGTGCTGGAAAGTGACTTTTGGACTGCGTCTGTGTCAGGGAGGCTGCGCTCACCTCCCGACGACAGGAGTAGGGACATCCATCTGTTTAAGTCGTCTTGGGTTCTTGGCAATAACAAAGGAAAATTGTTCTTAAATAAAACCAAGGATGAAGGCTGGATTCCAACCGCAGGCACCCGAAGCCAGAGCAGTAAAACACACCGAAATCTCGATGAAGGGAAAAGTGAAAAAATGGAGCAAGATCAGTACATGCGACTTGCAGCCGTTCCAGGGCTTTACAGTTTCCCAATAAAATCTCCTTATGCCCCCGAATTACGTAGGAAGAAGAAAACTCCCAACGAGCAGCGGTGGCAACGGACAGCAGAGATCTTGAAGTATTCTATAAGCAGCTGTTCCCACGCGAGGGGAGCCTGTCTCGTTTACAGATCTCATTCTCTCAGTCTTCTCCTAAGCGGTGAAGAGACGTTGAGCTTGGGACCACCCTTGGGCCCTTTCAGCCCGTGTCCGGCACAACGGACAGTCGTGGTGTCGTGTCGGGAGAGGAGCATCACACGGGACCCACCGTTGCGTCCGCTGGATAAGGAGACGTTAAACCCAGCACATGATGCTTTGTCTGTCACGGTAAACGTTGGCCAGCATGAGGGGTCTTCTCCCGAGTGCAGTGGTCACCAGAGCTGGTTTTGGGATGTGTCAGCTCAGGGTCGCTGACTAACTGGAGACAAGTTCACAAAGTCGTTCTGCTTGGAAGAGACCTTTGAGATCATTGAGTCCAATCGTTAAGCCAGCACTGCCAGGACACCACTGACCCCTGTCCCTCAGCACCACAGCTCCACGGCTTGGAAACCCCTCCAGGGATCACAGGGACTCTACCACTGCACCAGGCTGAACAAGCCCAGGTCCCTCAGCCGCTCCTCATCTCACTTGTGCTCCAGCCCCTTCCCCAGCTCCATTGCCCTTCTCTGGCCCCGCTCCAGCCCCTCAGTGTCTTTCTGGGATTGAGGAGCCCAAAACTTTCCAGAGCATCCTCATTCCCAAAATGAGATTGATAGTGTCTGCTAAATACACAGTGAAAGACTAAGCAGCTCTTGCTGAGGTTTCCTCTCCACTGCCAGTTTCTTTCCCGTGGTTTGAGGTGGGAGGGGAGGAGAAGCTTTGATGGGCAGGATGGTGTTCACACAGGTAAACGAGACCTGTCAGCAGTGCTGGACAGCAGCATAGAACTGAGCTCCCCAGCTCAGATGAGAAGTAGCTCGTTAACACTACCGGGTTTGGTAAGAAAGATGGATCTGAGGTGGTTGAAGATGCTTTTAAGCTGGCTGGGTAAGGCAGCAGTGAGGGCAGAGGGACCAGGGTGGTGGTACCCAGCGATGCGTCCACCGGTGATCAGCCATCATCCCTGCCCCAGCTCCCGCTGTAAACCAGTGTCAGGAAAGCACGCTAATTGGAAGCAGAAGAGCTGCCTTATCAGGACGAATTTATGCAATTAGAGGTCAGGAACATGAGGAAATGAATCCTCCTCCAGCTTGCGGGGGCTGCTGCTTGTTCATGCCTTTGACATGCGCATCGTACAAATTTAGTACGGAAACGCGATACTACGAGAGCACCGAGGGACCCTCGCCGGCAGAAAAGGCCTCTTCTTACTCAGCCTGCATTCTGCAGTTGACCTTCCTGACCCGGGTCTTTGCTGGGAACAGGCACTGAAATGCAGCAGTTTGTGCTGTGATATCAAGTGGTTGTTTCTGCACCACGCGACTGCTGCTGGATGTTCTTCCCCCCGAATTTTACGCCGTTTGGGCATTTTCCCCCCCCCCATTGCGAGGCTCCTGCTTTTCACGGCTGTGTCGCTCAGCACGTTTCTAGAAAGCTTCGAGAAGCGCAGGAGTAGGTCAGAAGCCAAACCGAGGGGGAACCGGGCAACTTAATTCAGTTCCTGCCTTGGGAAGTGTTTGGGTACGACGTCGTCGCCCCTGGTTTACGACGCAGAAGGCGGCGAACGGACCATCGTGTAGGATTCGAGTGCCTGCAGAGCCTGGCTGGCGGGCCGTGCTCCGCTCCGGGCGGGCCGTTCCCTTCCTCCCGCCGAAGCGCTGCGTGGGTGATAAGTAAGAGCAACCTTATCTCGTTCGTCTCGCGGGATGACGGGGTTCGGGGCAGCCGAAGCTGATGGGGACGTGGGTGGAAATGACTCGTGTGAGAACGTCGTCCTTGAGCTTCGCCCGGCGCCGAGAAGCCGAGGGACGGCACGACCCAGCTGTTGTTTGCTGTGAAAACAGAGGGTCGGTTGGTCTTTTTTAGCAAGAAGGTCTTGCCTCATAACTCTTCGGAGTGTTCTGATAGCGCGGGATAAGATCGCGAAGATAGTCTGGGTTCTGGAGGTTATGAAAAGACACGCGAGCCAGAGTCTGCAGTTTGAGCTGGAAAGGAGGGGGCTGTGATCGGAGGGCAAGCGGCTTCTCTTGATGTCGTGACGGGGAGAGCCTGACTCGTGGGAGAGCTGGGCCAGACTCTGTCAGACAGAAGACCTGGCGAGGGACAAAGAGCTTTGCTGGCCTGCGCCCTTAGGGGCGGCCAAGGGAAAGGTTGATGGGTTTCCATCTTCCTTTGCAGCGCCCGGTTCCTTTAAACGTTCCCTGAGGGAAGACACAAAGAGTAAGGTCTCCCCCATAGATCCTTTGGGGTCTCAGCACTTCACCCAGCCACCAAGCTGAAGAAGCTGGCAGCCGGAGAGAGCTGGGTTCACGCGCTCACGTCCTCCGTGGAGGGCGGGGAGCGATGGGGCGTGAGGACAGAATGGACTCGGGTCCAGAACGAGGGACGGATGACGTACGTACGGAAAAGATGGTGCGTGCAAAATCCTCGTTATCTGTGGGCAAGGCACCATCTCGCACCCCCAGACCGGCTCTGTAGCCCCACGGGTGAGGTTTCTTCACTGCAGCTGGGTGGGGTGGGGTATTAAGGCAAGAGGTCAGAGTAACTCTGTTAATTACTCACAAAAGTCGAGGAGCGGTGTGAGAGTCGGTGGTGGGTTTGGTGGCTGTTTCCTGCCCTGGGGCATCTCATTAATCCCGTGGGCCTGAAGTTTCTGAGGTTGTTTTCTCCCTTCCACGTGAAGGTTAATGTTGTAACTTCCCAATCAAGTACATACTCAGTTACCTTACTTTGAATTTCTTCTTGAGTGTCTTTCAAATGTGCTGCCAAGAGCGTTGTCCAGGGCTGGCCCAGGCTGCCCAGGGCAGTGGTGAAGTCCCAGTGATCCTTGGAGGGGCTTCCAAGCCATGGAGATGGTGCTGAGGGACATGGGTCAGTGGCACCTTGGCAGTGCTGGGGGAAAGGTTGGACTCGATGGGCTTCAAGGTCTCTTCCAACCAGAACGGTTCTGTGGTTCTGCGTCTGAGAAGGTCCACGCAACGGTCCTGGAAGCTGCGCTGCCCTAGAACCGGGGTCTGCTCAGGTTCCTCCACAGCCAGGCCAGTGGGTTTGTTATCGCCGATCGCAAGCAAATTCCCAAACAGATGCATTCGAGTCTGTACTTTGGGATTTTAATGGTGCTGCTCAGGTTGCTTTCACAGGATTGATCCTCGATGTATTTCAAGTCCTTTTTCTTAATCAGTTTGCAGAGCTTTCCCCGCCAAGAATAAGCAACGCCGTATTTTCGTTACTTCCAGCATTTCAGAGGTTCCAAGTTTCTGATGCCTGGAACATTTACTACTAGAAATAGAAAGAAGTCTCCCTTTAGTTAACAGTCGCTCTTTAATAGGGAGCACAAGGTGAGATAAAACAGCTAAAAGCATCTGGTCCGCGAGCGACCGGCAGCTCGGTTCGCGTAAAGCCACGCGACGTTTCGGTGGCTGGTAGGATGCTAATTTTAATTGGGCCGGGGCCGACGAAGTTCTGCCCTCGGCGGATCTGCTTCGTTTGCATTTTTTCTGTCAAACATGCTTTTTATTTTCGCTGGCGAGACAGGCTCATCATCGTTCCTGTTTATTTAAATTTTTTTTTTTTTGCCTCTGAAGTTTGTCAGGCTGCTTGGAAAAACACGACAATGAAAGACATCTGGGTGTCCCATCCGCTCGCCGTTCGGAAACATCTGCGTCGTTACTGGGAACTTCTTGCGAGCGCTGCCGCGAGCAGACGCGTCCCCTTCCCGTCGCCGGGCTGACTTACAGGTGCTGGTAGTGAAAGAAATTCCATAGGTGCTAAAATACCTGTTTCTTGAGCGGGCTTTTTAAGACCACCTCTTTAAAAAGACGCCGTAACGTTTCTTCCCACGTAAAGAACGAACGTGTGGCGCTTGTGGGAGTGATGGGGAAAAGCCAGTGGCTTCTGCTTCGGGTTATTCCTTGTCCGTGGCCGTAGGATGTAAAACACTTGTCTCCTTGAACCCGGAGCCCTCTGTCTCAAGCTGCCCTTTCCCTGTTTTTAAAGCCTGAAGGAAGCTGCGTTAATAGAAAAGAAAAAATTCCTAGTCTTCCTTAAACGGGGGAGCTGCTGCGGCTGCAGCTTGGCGTTAGCCCTGGTACGGGCTGGTGCGCTGGATCACGGAGTTACGAGGCACAAAAAGCCCTCGCTCCTGGGGTGTGGGGAGGGGCTGTTCCCACGGGAAGGGAGCTGTAACCCGGGGGTCTCTCCTGCCTTCCTGGGGATGATGCTTTCAGAACTCTTCCCGCAGCAGCGACTTGCACAGCCTGGTTAGGTGCTGCGGAGGAATTGGTTTTAACCCTGCTACCTGGCCATTTCATTCGATCCACCCTATCTCCTGTGTCAGGAGAAGAGTCTTCAGCTTTCTTTTGGTTTTTTGGGGGGGGTTCTGTCAATCTTGCTTCTCCCCCATTGCCTCTTTTCCAGCCTAAACGGACACAATTCCTTCATCGCTCACGGTCTGTAAGCGGTTCCTTACCTGTGGCCATCCCTGCCACCAGCTCCACAGCCTCCCACCCCTCTCCTGGTGCGGCTGCCGCGTGCGGTGCCGACACCTCCCGGGTTTGTGTAGCGGTTCCGTGTTTTGCTTCGGGGCCTTTTGTAACAATTGGGTAAAACCCGCCCGTGAGTTGTTATCCCCGGCCGGCTCCCTGTGAGCCGCTCTTCGCGCTCACGTGTTCCCATTCGTCATCTCCGGACCCCTCCTGCGTTCTTCAGCCTACTTGCAAACAGACTCGTTCTTCTCCCTGAGGAGCAGGATCCACACTGGAGACAGGTACTAATGACACGAGTGCTGCTCTCACACTTCCTGCGTCTCGGGGAGTTCCTCCGTTAATAGATGGTTGGCCTAAAGAGGGTTCTCCTGAGAAGCATTTTCTTCCTGGGAGGTTTCCCGCTGCGCGTTCGACAGTGAGCCTGCCACCTGATCGTAGGATCTGGGACAGCTTTTGTCACCTTCCCATTCACATGGGAGCAGCTTGGTTAGAATCGATGAAAGAAGAATTTGGCCTAAAAACGCCAACTCGTTAATTAGCTTTAGAAAAATTAGGAGCTTTGATGCCGAATATAGACAGTAGGGTTTTGTGGAGGACGTCCCTTCGGCCCAGGATGACCTCACGTGGTTCTAGAAGAAGACGCTGAAGTGGCAGTGAGCTGGTTTGTCTAAACTCGGGTCGCGTTTCGAGTGGATGGAGAGGTCAGCGTGACGCAACCGGCAAGGTGCGGAATACGCGAGCGTGACTTTGTGACGTTTGAAATGCTGGAAGGGAGGTGAATTTAGTGTTACAATGGTGACCGGTAAACCTGGGGACGTGACGTAGCATCAAGAGAGCTATCTCGGGTCAGTTAGGGGCTTAAATGCAGCACAAGTGGTGAGCCCCTAACTGGGAGAAGTAGCTGGTGTGGAGGCCAGATGGAGGTGACGGAGGCAGCTAACTACTGCTCCTTACTCTCTGTCTGTACCACCTACAGAAGAACGTAGGATGTCCTCCTTTGTTCTTGAACAGTCCTTTTGTGTCACGGCCGTGGAGAAATGTCACGTTCCCGAGGACAGGCTGCTGTGGAGAAGGGCTCTCCCGAACGGCTGCGTGCTCTGTGGGTGAGGTTTTCATCACATCTCTGCTGCGTGACGGTAGCTTGTGCCTCATTCTCGTGTCGCTCCCTTCCTTTGTTAACCTTGCCAAGCAAAACAACCTATTGATTTATGGAATTCTTTCATTGCTTGAAGGTTAATCCTGAATTTGTCGGATGTACTAATAATGTTTGGGTTGGGATTTTCCCCGGAGAGGGGAGATCAATAAGCAATTACATTCAAAATTAAGTTTGTTCTGCAGGCTCACAGACGGGTAAGCCGATACCCAAGGTTAGGAAGAGAGTGCTCCGCAGTCGGTGGCAGAGCTCAAAACCAGAGCTCAACTTCCCCAGAGGATTCTTCGTCTCGCTGATGGCCGCGTTGAATTTCAGCCGGCCCGGCTGGGACCTGACTCGGGCAGGGTTTGGTTTTCCCTTTCAAAACCAGAGCGATCTCTTCGCTGCCGCTGTCGTGTTGAAGCTCGTCCTTGTCGTGTTTAAACCCAAGCCCTCATCTGTGCGGGGCGGCACGTTTTGCTGGTGCTTTCCACCCCCTCCCCACTTCCACGTGGTGTCAGAAGAGGAGGCCTTCGGAGGTAGTTTTGCCGTGAGCTTGGCCGCCGCCGCGGTACACGTGCTGCTCGGAGGGAGCTCGGGCTCGGGGGCGTTTTGTTGGTCTTGGAATGCTGACTTGCATTCATGGAAAAAGAGCAGGAACCCGAGTTCAACAGCGTTCAGCGATAGTTTATAGCTGGAGCTTTTCCTTTCTTTTTATGCCAGTGGAATTTTGAGAAGTGGCTGAAATTCCCTGTGGCAGGAAAGAGGGGCCGCCGCTCTGTGACCAGCGCCTCGACGCAGTGCTGAAAATTCCTGTTGGTCGCGGCCGTGGCACTTCTGCGCCTCCGCTGCCTCGGTCGCTCCTCTCGCCTCGGCGTTGTAACCAGCTTTCCTTCGAGCTGCGAGGGTTGCCGTCCCGTTACCGAGGCCGCCGGCCTCCCCGGGGGACGGTGCCCGTGCCAGATGGGCACCCAGCGCAGCGATGAGCTCGCCTGTGCCTTGGGAACTGAATCCCAGCTGAGCTCTGCGTTCCGGGACGCCAGTGCTGAAGTTGGCTGCAGCCCGTCAAAACCAGAGCGCGGAAGCGCCGCACGGACCCGTTGGCTTTCTAAGGCCGAGCGCTCCCGCTTCTTCAGGCACCTTTTGAGTCAGAGAAGAAGAAGCGGTTTCCTGCAGCTTAGAATCTCACTTCCCTTTTAGCTCCTCTTCCCAAATACCAGCCGCCTTTATTCGTGCGGTCGGAGAGTCCCGCGCTCGTGCCTGTGTCGACGTGCGGCAGCCTGCGAATGCAGACTTGTGCCGTTCGCCAGGAGGACTTAGAATTTAATTGAGAATAAAAATCGGGTTAGCCTTCTCAGAGAAGGATCATACGCCTCTGCTCAAATGACAAAGCTTTTCCCCTCCCGTGTGTCTCTGCTGGAGGGGGGGGAGAGGGAACGGGGAGGAAGGGAGGGAGTGGTGGGACAGTCGGCCAGCGCTCATACCTGGACACATCAGGTCTCCAGCTCCAGTTGAACGAGGCTCTCGTGGTAGCAGAGCAGGAGAGGAGCCGTGAAAGGGCAGACTGAAAACTCAGCAGCACGTTTGACCGTAGAACGCTGCCTAACGTGGACCTCCGGTTTCTGGAGGTCAGAGGTAACCCTCAGGAGTTTTAGCTTGGTGTTATTTGGACGTTTCGGCCATCTCCGTTCAGTATAGGATTGTCACCGGGCTGCCTGACAGTCTGAAACCGAGTCCGGAGACCACTTAAGTACTCTTTAAAACAGTTCTTCTCGTTTTCTGGCCACTCTTCTCCCCCCGTCTTCACCCACCCCACCACGGTGTACACCCCAGGGCTGTTTTCCCTCTAGCACTGAAGCCAGCCTTCGGCCGAGGACTGCCTCTTTTTGTCGTATCCACAGCCAGACCCGTTGTGTATTCCGCGGTAAACCATTCCACCCGAAATGCCGGTCCACGGGTAGACGGCGTCCGGGGTACTCGCGCGTTGCGGCGAGCTTCTCTCGGCACCGCTCAGACAGCGTGTTCCAGTTCGCTTGGGATTGAGTCTGCCTGCTGGGAAGGAGCGGTTTTAGCGGCCTTGAGATCAAAGTGCGTGCGGCAGGAGGGAGGAGATGAGTTCAGGGCGTGAAGGAGTTAGTGGCGTGCGTCGTGATCTCCCCCAGAAGGTGTTTCCAGCAGAGTCCGCCTCCCACGTCAGCCAGAGCCGGAGCGGGAGCGAACCTCTCTGAAAAAAAACCCTCCCTCTCCTTAGTTACCCCTTCGTCAGGCAGACGTCACCGGCACCGTCGTTCAGGCCAGCGAGAGGTGGAGGTCGGAGTGGGAGAATTTACGACTCTCTGCTCTTTTGGCCAGGGTTGGGATGGGGAGAAGGCGAGGGGAACGATGGAAGCGTCCTGTGTGGAAACACCGCGAGTTATATTCATAACACATCTGTGCGAGGTGCAGTCAAGGTTGGCTCGCTTGGCTCGCCGGTTGGAATTTGGTGAGGTGGAAAGGAAACAAAACAAAAAAAAGAAAACCCCGAACTGCTTCGTATGAGAGTCCGCGTGAAAAAAAAGGGAAGCAGCAAAGGGCGACGAACCCTTAAGGAAATAGTTTCTGTTGCACTCCCTGAGGGCAGGGAGGTTTGGGCCTTGCAGAAGACCTCTTTTCCCCCTCCTTGGAAGGAAACAGGGAAGCTAATGTGGGATGCGCTCCTGTTTGTTGGCCAGTTTTGGGGTGGGACGGTCAAAATTAACGCTCGTAAGCTGCCTGCCTGCTGGGTTGGGGTTTTTTTTCCCTGCAAATACAGCGACGTCAGAATGCAGATGGATGGAATGTCAAACGGTACGCTTCTTTCGTATGGCGTGTGGGTCGTCCTCTGTGTAATTACAGCCAGAGCTGGGGGTGGGAGAGGTTCTGCTTCTAAAAAAATGATCCCGTCCTCATTACTGCAGCCGGTTTGGGTGTACAGGTTAGGTAAAAAAAAGAAGCATCTCAGCCTGAGAGAGAGTTGACATCCGAATGAAACTGGCCTCGACGGTTTTATACACCTTCATACCTAAGTGTTGTAAGCTACTCTGTCTAAATGTACTACGTATACGTGTGTACGCAATCGGAGCTCTTCAGGAAAGGCACCTTTGTGCAGCTGTAGTTTCCTTCTTGACGCCCAGCGTGTTCCCAAGGGTAAGGTGGGGGCCGTTGGGCATCGAGATGCGTCGCTCGCTACCGTCGATAACCGGAGCGCGTGGCCTTGACCTGGAGGCAGCAGGAGGTTGGCGCTGGAGCGGAGGTTGCTGGGGGCTCCCGGATCGAAATCGCCACGCTCGGGACTAAACGGCCGAGGAACCGTTTTTCAGCTGCCGGGAGAACCTTGCCAAGCTCGGTTGCCATCTGCCGAGCGCGACCCAGAGCTGGCAGCGTGGGAGGTCACGTGGGAGGACTCTTCTCGGAGCCCGGCTCCCGATGCTGCCCCTGGCAGGTGGCCGCGAGCGGTGGAGGAGCCCGGCCTCGGGTCCCTATCGCTGCAGGTGCGCGGGCTCATCGGAAGGCCAGTCTCCCCAAAACAGCTGTTGGGCTTTGTGGTGTCAGAAGGTTGGAATCCACTTAGTGACAACTGAACAATTAAGGACAATTACGCTTTCAGCTACATTAACGAGTAACTGGGTAGTAAGACACTGGAAGGAAATGACCCGTTGTTGAACACCCGCGTAATTCGTGACTCACGGCATCGTTGGCAGGGCGTTTGAAGTTCTCTTTGTTTGGGTAATGTGGGCTGCATAAATGTTTTCCCACATATTTTTTCCGGCTTTACACACTCAGTTATTCCTTTTATGTGAGCGGGCGCTGCGAATTCCATTCTCCTGTCTCCTTTAAATGTTTATCTCCACATAAGCCCCGGAGCAGCTGAGTCTGCCTGTTACGTTCGCCGCTTGGGCTTTGCTCTGCGCCGGTGGCCTCGGGAGGAAAGCCGAAGGTCGGACGAGAGAGACGTTCGGTGAAACCCTTTAATGGGCATTCCGTGTCGTCGTTTGGTAGCTTCTGCCAAGGGGATCTTAGGTCTTTCTCTTGCCTTTTCTGGCTTTTTAGTGAATTGATGGCTTAGTGCGATTAGCGCTGGTGCGTTGTGACCGACACCTCACACGAGCGACCTCCCCTGCCAAAGCTGTTCCTCTGCAGAGCCAGCAGCCTTCCTGGGTGGGAGGAGGACAAGTGTCGTGCCTGTGCCACCAGGTCCCTGACAGCTGATACCTGAACGTCTTGAAAAGCCCAACCAGCCCAGCCCTGTGTCTGCTGGAACCACATCAAGACTGAAGGGGTCAAAGAATGCTTGTCCATTTTATACCTGTACAGGGGTTCGTTCGGTGTGGGAGGGAAACAGGCCCAGCTGTTGCACTTCTTTTAGGGGCAGATGTGAACTGAACGCACGAGGCCTAGGAAGAAATTATTTCAATCCCGATAAATTCAGAAATCTTCCTTCATTTCTTTGTCTGCAAAGCTTCTAGCTCAGGCCTTTCGACAGAGCTTCACCTCTTCCCTCCTCCCTTTCCACGTTCTCCTTGTAGACATCAGATGTTTTATCGTCCCAGGCCAAACACCTACTCTGGCCGGTGTCCTCCAGCTCTATCGTCCAGCTTTCAGAGCTCCATCTGTAGAGTTGGCCACCCACCAGAGGAAGGTGGCTAAGGCACTAGTACCGGGCTCTCAGCATTAACTGCTCATTAACCGGTCATTAGTTCGTGGTGCTAGTGGGCTGCTCGGACTCCTGGAGGTTCAGGAGGACTCGGAGCCGTCCAGGGCAGCGAGAAGTGTGTTTGCGTCCCTTTCTTTTCACAGAAAAAAGAACGGATGGGACCTTTGTGGGTTTTCCAGTGCGTTGCCATCAGAACGTTCTCGTACTTCAGCAGTTCTCAAGTAGCAGGTTACCGTGCCCCACCTCTTGACAACTGATGTTTTTTCCTTGGATTTTTACAATGTAATTCCATGAATGGAAAAGCTGCCTCAGCTTTTCACAGCTCTCCTCTCCAGCTGGACAGCGGCTCTGGCTGGGGCCGTGTCGGCAACGCGCAGCCCCGCGGCGAAGGAGCCGCTCCTTCCGCTCCCCGCACGACAGCAAAAGCTGGAGGGGCAAAGGCTTCTTCCTGAGCTGCCCCCGCCACGGACCAGACCGACGCCGATGTTACTTCTTCTGTGGAGCTGGTCCGCGGCGCAAAACGTCAAGATGCGTCGTTGGAGGTGAACCGTTGAACTGCACGTTGGTGGCATCTGGAGATCCTTCCGCGGTGGTTACCGAGCTCGTGTGCTGCTTTTAGCAAGGCACGCCCCCCTGCTCTGGCTAATCCCCTCTCTGTCAGGGATGTGCTCCCTCTTGCCGCTCTGTCTGGACAGGGTAGGAGGCTTTGCAGCCTTCCAGAGCCTTAAGGCAGATCAAGCGGTGATCGGGGCGTAATTGCTGTTGACAGTAGAGAGCGAGCCGCTCAGCCAAGCCGTCGGCTGCGGCTGGGCGTAGAGGCTCCTCTTGACACCTCTTGCCGCGGTGATAACGGGTCGCACGTGTTGAGGAACAAAATCCCTTTCGCGGCGTTGAAAGCCAAGGGCCTGGACGTGAACGCGCCTCTCCCTTCATCGCGAACAACCGGCGCGGTAGCTGGGGCTCCGGCAGACCGGAAGATGGAGGAGGCGCTGCGATGAGAGGAAACGGGGCGCACGGAAAAACGGGGAAGGAAGGCTGTTCCGGGAAGAGCTTTGTTAAGCCTTCACCATTAAGAAACTGGTCTTCTGCTGGTTTCACTTCTCCGCTTTTCCACGCCACCTGTAGCTCATCTACTTAAAAAATACACAGAAATACTTAAAATTACAATTTCCCCGTTTCGTTGCCTGCAGGGAAATGTTCTCTTGTTGCTGGCTTCACAGCAGGGGTTTAGAGCGTCCACGGCCGGAACGTGCCTTGACACCAGCAGCAGACCTGAAGCGGCAGCGCTGATCAGCCCTGCCACGACTACCCCCGGCCTCTGCGCGGACGCGCTCTCAGGCGAGCTTAGGAAGTTTGCCGGAAAGTTCACCAGCGTGTGTGGAAATAAACCAGGAGAAAATGTCGTTTCGACTCACAGGGGCAGCTGGTGCTGCGTCGAGGAGAGTCGGCCCATCCAGAAAGCCTCTCTGCTGGGGAGGTGGGAGCTAAAGACCTGGATGCAAAGATGTCTCCGAAGAACAAAGGCTGTGCAGCCTTTTTTTTTTTTCAGTTGCTGCGGAATCCAGCTGCCCTTGGGGACGGTTTCTACATCGCCGCGCTGGGCAGGGAGGGAGAGGTGTCCATCGCCGTTTGTTCCAAACGGACTCCTCGTTACTTCCTCTTTGAAAGAGTGAAGTTTTGGAGCCTCCCTCGGCACCGTTTTCAGGAAAAGGCTGAACGAGGCAACGCAACGCTCGCTTTTCCCAAGCTCGTCCGTGGGTCAGGAGCTTGTGCCAGAAAGAAACTCAAGCTGAGGTGACATCACCCCGCTCCTGGAGAGCCGGACCGTGTGGCCCGCGTGGCCCCGTTGTGCAGCGGCGGGTCAGCGCGGGGACGCAGCCGTCGCTCTGCCGGCTTCCTGAGGTGCGGTTCCTTCTCCGCTCGGTCTTCTCCTCGGGAGGCAGCACGACACGGTTCCTAGGAGGAGCGTTGCCACTGAACCAGAGCTGTGCCTTGCACGGTGTAGGTCGCTGTAAGCCAAGCCGGAATCAGTTGCTTTCCACCTCTGCAGATGCAGGAGAGGACTTGATCTTCAAGGTCTTTTCCAGCCTCAGTGATTCAGAGCATAGCTGGAGGAACGAGGTGAGCCAGGCTCCTCTTCCAGAGAGCGGTCAGCGTTCGGGAGCAGAGCCTGAGTCACGCGGCGAAGCGTTTTCCTTCTTGGTAGCAAGGTGAAACACAAGAAGTTCCACCTCAACAAGAGGAAAAACTTCTTCATTGCGAGAGTGACGGAGCCTGGAACAGGCTGCCCAGAGAGATTGTGGAGTCTCCTTCTCTGGAGACTTTCCAAACCCCCCTGGATCTGTTCCTGTGTGGGCTGCCCTGGGTGACCCTGCTGTAGCAGGGGGGTTGGACTCAATGATCGTTGGAGGTCCCTTCCAACCCCCACCATTCTATGATTCTTTACGATTTTGTATAGCGATGAGCTGGAAGCTCTTGTCTGCTAGCTCAGACAACTGGGAGATGGGCAAAGCGCCTCTGAAAGAGCCACGGGAAGAGGGATAAATCTCCAGGCTCCAGGCCATGAGCGCGGCAGCAGCAGCCATCGGGTCAATTTGGCAGGATGAGGTGGGCTCAGATCTCGGGTCTGCACGTCCGGTGTCCCGGGGAGGCATCGCCGAGCTCTTCAGTGCCTGCTGAGGCTCTGAGTAGATGGGGATCTCAACACGGGGCTGGTTTGTAGTTACCCTGTGCTGATAGCCACCTCGTGCTTTTGGGTGTAGATCTCGGAGCCGGCGTGTTCTGTTCTTTGCTGAGTTTTTTCAGACCCAAGGGAAGCAGTCAGGGACTGAGCACCGGGCTGTAGCCGTCTGATTCTGAAGATAACCCTGTTCCGGCTGCTGCGGACCCGTTCCTGCCTTCCCCCCCTTGACACTGAGGTCTCCAGGGGACCCCGGTGCCAGCTTCGAAGGAGTGAGGTTGGTCAGATCACAGCTTTACTTAATAGTAGGGAAAGCACTATCATTCCATTCTGTTAAAATCACTCTAGGAAGGAAAAACGCCCAATTTTTGAGCTAGGTGCTTATATTAAAAACTCAGTGTTGCCGAAAAGGGGGTTAGAAGGGAAGCAGACCTTCCTGGTCTGCAAAGGGGTTGTGGCTTTTTGAGTACACACGTCCGGGTTCACAGAGAGGCTCTGCAGGTAGATTTGTCCTTGGCAGAAACCGAAACCCACCGTCAGACCCCAGCAGCGTGGTTCCAAGGCTCCGGAGGTGGCCCAAGGCGAGGTCAGCCCCCGTGGTTTTCAGCAAAATACGACAACAGAGCACGTGGAGGGGATTTCCTTCCGGAGCACCTCCAGTCCCTTTCCGCTGCTCCGTTTGCTACGTGCTCAAACCTCCTCCTGCCTTTTCTCAGCAGAGGAACCTCCGCTAGACTGGAGGAAGATGTTGTTTGCTCTCCTCCTCCCTTTTGCTAGGTGTTGGGTGGTCGACGGGCCGTGAAAAGAGGGAAAACCCAAACCCATGCCTGCAGAATGCCGGGTGTTCCGTCTCCCCGCCCGCGCATCAGCGTAACCGTTTCACTTGGTGAAAGGGCACGGCCTGATCCTGTCCCAACAGGTGAGATCGTGATGCAAACGATGCAGGGCGACCAGCAAATAAAAAAAGGACGAGATAATGAACCCGCTAATTCCAGAATGGGATTAGGGGGGATTAGTCTGTCTCGCAGAAATCCGCAAACAAACAGGGCGGTTCCCCCTGGTCGCCGCACCGGCACGCGGTGCACGGCACGCTCGGGGCTGCTGGCTGGCTGGGCAGAGCAACTTCCAAAGAACCTTTGTCTCGTCAAGTGAGAGATTCAAGTCATCTGCTCTGGTAAGCGTCGCGGCGGTCTCTTCCCGCTCGGAACAAGGGGGTCGTTCCTCCGGCTTTCGCTCGTGTCTGAGTGACTCGCTCTGTGCTCTCCATGACCGTTTCCTAAGGAGAGGTTGGTTTCTCCATTACCTGGTGGCAGCAGCTCCAGGGGGTGTCCAAAGGCTCTTCCGGGGCATTCAGCTCGCAAATCTGCAAACTGTTGTTCATCGCGGGGCTGAAACCACCCCTGGGTTTAAGTGTTTGCAGACGATGGGCTCCCTGCGGTGCTGGTGCTCGGGAGAGTTTCACCAGCTTCAAGCACCTCAGGTTTTCCTAAACCTGGATTAACGCGCAAAGATAATGATGCCTTTTAATTTGAGTGACAGTTTTCCTTGTAGTCCGTGACACTCAAAGCCCGTGAACATCCACAGAGGTCACAGCACGTGCGCATCTCACCCGTTGCCTAATGACCTCTGGATTTTTCCGTCATTTTTCCCCTCCTGCTGCAGCACCCCTAAAGTCTGGGAAGAACCCTTGAGTCGTAGGGGTTGTGGCGTTCTGCAGAGCTCACCCTACCAAAGGTGGGAAGCTCTGGCCACAGAAAGGAGCTGGAAGATGGTTTTCACTACAGCTTCACGGTGAACATAGCGGGTTGGCTTTGTGATTAGTCTCGTGCGGAGCCAAGTGATGCGCGGACCAGATGCAAACTCAGAGAGCCCGTTTGTGGAGCAGATTAGATTAAATATCTTAATGTGTTTGCCTGTGCCTGCCTGGGAGGTTCTCAATGACATGTGCCTATTTTTTATTTATAAGAATAATAATAATGCCATCTCCTGAGCATCGAGAACACCCTCCGCCTGCAGAGAGAGGCTGCGTATCAGAGAGGAGCGGAAAGAAGGAATCCCTCCTGACTCGCCGTGCCTGCTCCCGTGCGCCCAAAAAGAGATTGGCCTCGTTGTTCCAACCCCAAACCCACTGGTTTAGGAGGGGTGGTGACGGCCAAACCAGGAGGCACTGCTCAGGGTGGAGAAAAAAGGGCTCAAACACTGGGGTGTCGCTTGGGGAAGAGCCCCCTTACAACAGGAGTCAGCACGAGGGGAAGGCAGGACCGTCCTCTCTTCTCTGTCCATTGGACGCTGGTTGTTTCTGCTCGGTTCCTGGCATGGGAAGGTCCCTGTGGATTTAAAGACAGTATCATCTCTTCCTCCTAAGTGGAGGAGGTGGATGCTCCACAGGAGCAGCTCAGTTCCTGGTAAGGACTGCAGGTTTACAGCTCCTGGTTTACACCAGAATACGTTCCGAGCCCATTGATGTGCTGACCTAGACCTAGGAAGAACGGGGCGTGAGGTGGGGAACGCACAACACTGCAGTTTGAGATCTTCTCAGCGTGAACTGGGGCTAACCACATTACCTTGGAGCACCAAAGCTCCACCAGTTAAGCCTCGCTCAGCATCCCCGGTGAGTGCCGAGGCATCCCCTGTCTGCAGCACTCTAACACGTGCCTGATGCGGTGCAAAACAAAGAGGGAGGAAAGTTAGGGTGAGACAGTGAAATATTTGGCTAGACTCTTCTTAGCAATGAAGTTTAAGGTTGAAATAAGAACCGTGTGATAGATGATAGAACCACGTGGCCGAAGGAACGGTTTTCCTTGGCTCTCCGGTGATTTCCCCCACCCCTGTGCCACTAGAACGACCTCCTCAGAGCTCCTGGTTTGTGTCCTCCGAGGCAGTGGCGACTCTGCAGGTGAGAACGTTTCCGAAACAGAGTTGGCATAGATGCTGACACCTTGCTGTTCCTTGCAGAGTCCCTTCTCGGTGGCCTCGGCGAGCTGAGCGCCCTGTACGGCAGCGTGGCGCAGCGAGTGAACGAAACCCTGAGGCGGCGCCGGCACGCCGGAGACGACGACTACAACATCGAGGTGCTGCTGGGGGTGGACGACTCTGTCGTCCGGTTCCACGGCAAAGAACACGTCCAGAACTACCTCCTCACCCTCATGAACATCGTGAGTCCGCCGTCGCGCTGCGCGGCTTCTTTCGGAGCCCGGAAGGCTTTCTTCGCGGGAGTATCTCGCGGACCGCGCGTGATAAAAAGATGAATAGGATCGTTTTGCCTGCTGTTGGAGGCAGTTCTGTCTCTGCAAGAGAGATGGGTCTCTCTTTATTTCCTCTTGAAAGAAAGCAGACGTTCTCGTGGTGTCTGCTCCTTAACTGGCGTGGCAGCGGCCGTATTTGTCGAGACGCTGCAAAGGCTCCCGGAATGGTTTTGTCATCGGGCGTCTCACGGGGTTAGCGAGGATCTGTCAGCTACGCTGACGTTTCTGGCTGTGAAACTCAATGGCAGGAGAGAATCAGAGCGTCGTAGGTGCTGTACGTAGAGATAACAGCCTGGAAATGCACAGTCAGCTTTTCGGAAGCGCGCGCGCGTCCCAGAAGGAGGCAGAGCATGTTAAAAGTCAGGTGCCGTCCCAGCGCTCGAGGGAGTTCGCGTAGTTTTGGCAACCCTGGAAACAGGGTAACCTTGGGATCCGCAGAGTTTGAGAAGTCCCTGTTCGCCTGAGAAACAAACTGTTCTTGATACAGAACTTGCAGGGAATCATGTTCTTTTTACCACCACAATAGATCTTCGTTAAAGATGGTTTCAGAATGTTCTCCTGTTAGCTTTGCAAGCAGAGCTGACAGCCTGCCCCAAAACTCTCCCCAAAATCTCTTCTTACACGTCTGCAGCTCCATCTGCTGGGAGCAGAGGCCAGTACAGAGCCTGGGCACGCTGGGGCAACCGCTTGCTTCCCGGGGGAGCTGTCACTCAGCTGCAGTAAAGCTGGTTACCCAGAAAACCATTTTTGATCCGTTCCGTAAACAGGTGAGAAGCAGCGTGGTGGAGAAATCTGGAAGAAGACTTGAATCTTGAGGTCAATCCCAGGATGCTTTCTGTGTCTGGGAACGTCCCTCCCCGGGAAGCCTGTTGTTTCTTGGCTCGAGGGACGTCGTGAGCGTTCTTTCTCTGTCCCAGACCTTGGTGGGACAAAAATGGGAGATGAATAAGTGAACTTTGGAATGATTGCATCACGAGGCGGGCAGTCTGAGCTACGTGCTCACCCCCTGCAGAGCTGTCCTGCTGACCCTCTGTCCTCCGCTGCTCCCAAAAGGGATTGCATCTTCAAAAACCATGGGCTGCAATCCTTGTGCCAGGTCCCACAGTCTGGGCAACTCAGAATGACCTTTTCCCCTGAGGGGAAGGGGGAAGTTCTGTTTAGCCTGACTGAAAAAAACCAAACCAACAAAGAGAATCCACCTCTAAATCCTGCTCAGATACACCAGCCTCTGAACGGAGGTGTTTATTTTTCACCAGTTACCCACAATATAATAGTTATTTTCCTTTTTGGGGGGATGAGTAACTTCATTCATGATCTACAGATCTTTTAGCCCCCTAACTTCTACTCTGGTGGCAGGACATTTCTCACCTTCCCAGGCACAAGGAAGGTCTTCAAGAAGAACCATTTCTGACCCACCTGCATAATTCTGGGGTTTTTAACTTCACTTCCACAAATACTCTTTTTAGTGCAAAAGTGACCACGTAATTCTAAATTCACCTCGAAAAAGTAGGGCAGCAGTATTAACTGCTTCTAAAAAAAAAAAAACAAAAAACCACAGTCTTCAAAACAAAACCCACCATGAATTCAGTCACTTGTTCAGGAACGTCACCTCTGGATGGTCTGTCGTGGTCTGGGCTCTCCGATGGGACATCAGCCTCTCTCGTGCTGGGAGCGTTCTCCAAGCTCCCGTGGCGGGGGGGTGGTAAAGCATAAGCAGTTTTTCCTCCTTTCTGAGCAGTAATCAGCCTGTTAACTCTAATCCCCGGCTTGTTTTCACAAAACTTCTGGACACTTCATTTCTTTTGAGGGCTTTGTTGTTTAGCAAGTGTTGCTGGAATGCGGTAAACGGGGCCAAAACTCACTGGGGCCTTAGAACTCACAGAGGGAGTGACGATCTAACCTTGATTTCACAGAATTGTCCTTTGGAAACGGGGCTAAAAACACCGGAATCAAACTTCTGCCTTGAACTGATGCGTAGAGATCTCCTTGGAGCCCTGCTCTGGTGCAGAGGCACTGAGTGGTTCAGGAGGACTCCCCGTGGGCTCTGAAGTTTGCTCTTTCCTGGGTGTCTCCTGCAGTCCTTTGAGGAACAGACTGTCGAGACCTCCTGGGCTTGTCTCACAGAGGAGGGTTTCTCAGGCCAGCTGTTGCTTTTCATGTTTTTAAACTCTTTCCAGGCCATACAGACTGGTGAGGTTTGGGTTTGGTTTTTTTTTAGTGGAACGCGTCGACTTGCAGACATCCAGTGTGTTTGGAGATACCAGTACCCTGTGAGATACACCACAGCGTTTACGTCTCTGGCAACGCTGTTGACTTGCAAACCTTCCTGTGACAGCTCCCATGCGTTTAAAACAGATTGAACCAAATTGGACAGTGAAGCACACAGGAGCAGAGTCTGGAATCCACCCCCAGTTAGAGCAGCCTGATGGCCCAGCAGAGGTGGCCACGTGGGCTGGACTGCGATGGGTTTATCGGTCGTTAAAGCAAACTCGATCTGCTTGTAAGCCCCTCGGGGAAGCGGCTCGCACCGCTCTAACCCTGCCTCCGGGAGCGACCTCGTTTCCCTCCTTTTGTTTCCCAAGTGAGTGAAGTTAAGCGTCCAGATGAAGTATTTGGAGGGTTTGAACTCCGAGTCTTTTTATTCCCCGGTCACCGTTCCTGTTGGGCCCGATCCAGAGGCCGCTAAACTCAAGAGGAGCCTTGACACGTGCTTTAGAAAGTTCTGTCTGAGGGGTAGGTGGTAATGGGAAATCTGCTCTCCATTTCTCATGGCCTGGAGGTGATTTCAGAGTGTTCCGAGAAGACCGTGGTGGTACAAGCACTTGAGATGCCACAGGCATGGCCTCGGAAGGCCCCTCTTGACTGTTTCCTTTGTTTTTCCCCAGGTGAATGAAATCTACCACGACGAATCCCTGGGTGTTCACATAAACGTTGTGCTCGTCCGAATGATCATGTTGGGGTACGCGAAGGTAAGCCAGGCTCCCGGCCCCCGGCCTCCTTCTCCACCTCCCTCGTCTTCGTAGTTACAGTCCACGTGAGCTGCAGGAAGGACTGTGGAAGCAGAAGCCTGCTGAGCAGCTGCTTCTGGAGAAGCTCTTTCCTTCCTCGGCCTACGCTTGCTGCGCCTGTGCCCTCCTCCCCGAGGCTGACCGTGAGCATCCACAGAGGTCATAGATGACCTGACGGCTCATTAAGCTGTCTTCAGAAACATCTCTGGAGGTGTAAGAGCCACGGGCGCGGGGTCACTGTCAACAGGAGCGTTTTGTCTCCTCACCGGAAAGGAGGCTGCTGTGACCTACGTGAGAGAAATGGGGACCTCCTCGGTGCTCCGAGAAAACCAAAACCTGCCTGGATTTTCCTGCCTTTAGGAGCTCCTGAGTCTAACGTGTTACCTCTTTCAGTCCATCAGCTTGATCGAAAGGGGGAACCCCTCGAGAAGCTTGGAGAACGTTTGCCGCTGGGCGTATCAGCAGCAGAAGTCGGACCCCAGTCACTCCGAGCACCACGACCATGCCATCTTCTTAACCAGGCAAGATTTTGGGCCCGCTGGTATGCAAGGTAATGCAGCTGACCTGGAGCAAAACTGTCGGGACTCGGTGTTTCTTGGCTAGCCTCTGCCAGAAAAGAGGACAGACTGAAACTTGCGTTGTTAGGTGATCCTGAGACCGTAAACAACGTAGGCCTTCATTCGGCAAACGCTTAAGGTTCAGTTTTCGGGGTGTTTTGATACCCGGTCCCGTTGGGGAGAGCACGTGCTCTCACCAGAACCTTCAGCTCCTTGCTCTGGCTTCAGAAGAGGCCCACACGGGTGGCCTGAGCGTGCACTTGCTGCTCTGTTGTTGTCCTCCCTCCCACTTCTTTGCCATGCCTTCTGTAAAGCACGTAGACCTTGCCAGGGCAGTCCTTGCCATTTAGACCCGACTGTAGCAGATCGTCTGTACGGCTGGAGGGACTGATGATAATGAGAAGTAAATTCACAAAGTGGGATTCGAGTCAGTGCAGACAAAATGGTCAATCCGAAATAAAAACAATCCTGGGTTCTTCTCAGGTGTTTGTGGGGGGTGAGGAAGGGTGGGGGTCTCATGTAAAGTAAACGTCGGGGGTAAAAGCTTGATTTCCCTCCCTAGGATATGCTCCTGTTACCGGCATGTGCCACCCGGTCCGGAGCTGTACTCTCAACCACGAGGACGGGTTCTCCTCAGCTTTTGTGGTGGCTCACGAAACCGGTCACGTGTAAGTCGAAGCTTCTGCGGTGAGATTAGCGGTGCTGCCTGTCCTGCTTGCTCCCCGGGGTCTAACTCTGATGGCTGTATGAAAGCTGCACCTCGTTCTGTTGCCATCCCCTTGGAACGTGTCACTGGTTGAAGCACTGAAGAGATGAGTTGGGGAAGGAGGGAAGGGGAAGACGGGGGGAGCCTCCGTTTCTCTAGGATGAGGAAGAGGTCGGTGAGAAACCTGGGAGGCCCAGGCAGTGGGAATAGTAGCTTGTTGAGCATCCTTCACTTCTTTCTCCTCATTGACCAAGAGTGCAGATTTGTGAGATTTGGCACCTCTTCAGGAAGGATAAAATGTGAGGTTGGGTGTAAGCGATGAAGCCGAGATCTCCGGTCGCTCTCTGGGTCCATTCACATCAAGCCCTGAGGATCTGATTTTTGTCCTCCTCATGTAATGCGGGCTCCTGTCCTGCAAACTGGGAGGAATTGAGCCCAACTGGAGATGAGCAGATGACTTGTGTCTTAAGCTGTCCCAGGTGCAGGCTTGGAGATGTAACATGCTAACCGCGTTAGCTCTGGGAGATGTAGCATTGTAACTGGGTTAGTTCTGTGCTGAAATAGGTGCTTTTGATAAACGATGCGTGATTCCGTGGCCGAATGGACAGAATTGTTGTTTTCCTGTAGCTGGGGCATAAGAAGTCATCACCATCTAGTTAGTTCATTACTGGTACCAGCAAATAAAAGAAAGTAGAAATGAAAGAGCATTCAGAGAGTGCTTGCTTGCGGGTGTCCGAGAGGGTGGGTTCAAAATACAGGCAACGTCAGCAGACTGCAAAGAACACCCGTTGAAAAAAACTGAAAAAAAAGTGGGCTTTTGCCTGGGTCCACGGGCACGAGAAACTGTTTCCTGTACAGTGGTGGCAGCAGCTGGAGAGCGGGAGATGACGCGGGTTCTTTGTTCCAGGCTGGGAATGGAGCACGACGGGCAGGGGAACCGCTGCGGGGATGAGACGGCGATGGGGAGCGTGATGGCCCCCTTGGTGCAGGCCGCCTTCCATCGCTACCACTGGTCCAGGTGCAGCGGCCAGGAGCTCAAACGATACATACAGTAAGGACCCGCAGCGCTCGGCACGCGTTGTTCCGCTCGAGGGAACGGGAGCTTCTCGCCGTCTCCACGCGGGTGGAGGGGTTTCCTCCTCACCTTCTTTGCCACATGTTTTTGCCCTTCAAATCTCAGCTGGTTTTGCCACGGAAAACCAAGTGGAAACCTGATGAGTTGACCCGCATCTCCTGCAGAAGAAGCCCTGTTTGGAGCATAAAGCATATAATAGTAATTGATTGAGACCTTAGAGCTGGATGTGATGTATCCCCCCAGTGCAGGAGGAGCAGCCCACCAGTATGGCTATTTTAAGACATTCAGGTTAAGCAGGAGTGTTGCCTTGCTAAGAACAAGTAGTCTGATCTTGCCAGTCAAAAAATAAAATTATTAATTACGTCTTCTCCTGATGTTTCGTTTTCCCTCTGTCTTTCCCCAGCTCTTACGACTGTCTCCTTGACGACCCTTTCGAGCATGACTGGCCCAAGCTTCCTGAGCTGCCGGGCATCAATTACTCCATGGACGAGCAGTGCCGCTTCGATTTCGGCGTTGGCTACAAGATGTGCACAGCGGTAGGTCCGAGGCAGTCCTTCCGGAGACCAACGTGTCTCGTCAAAGAGCTGTAACATCCACCTTCTCTCGTAATCGAGGGGCAGTTGAAGAGATCTGGAAAGAGGGGAGAGAGGTTTACGGGTGAAAGCCAGTCAGCTGGGTCATTCGGGTTGGTGGCCACGTGGGCGGCAGCCCGTGGCACGGAGGAGAAGGGAAAAAGGCCTCATTTTCCACCCGCTTCTGGGTGTCTCCTTCCCTCTTCTCACCAGCTCGGGACTGAGGGATGCAGGGAATAAGCACTGCCCTTGTCTTTCTGAAGACACTTTTGCCCTCTTCTTCCTGAAGACACTGCACTTACTGGTGACCCCGCGTGAGATGAATTGGCTGGGTGGGCTGAGTCATCATCTGAAAAGCACCGGTCTCCTCATGGTAAGTCTCATCTCGTAAATGTTCTGCGTTTCAGTTCCGAACCTTCGACCCATGCAAGCAGCTGTGGTGTAGCCATCCAGATAACCCCTATTTCTGTAAGACGAAGAAAGGACCGCCGCTCGACGGGACGGAATGCGCCCCTGGAAAAGTGAGTCTTGTGTTTCCGCTGCGTTCCTGGTGCGAACGGTCCCCGAGGGCTGCGTTCCCTTGGGGCTGAAGGGCACAGAGGCCAACGGGGAGTTGCCCGGCGTCCCCTGGGTGGGGCTGGAGGAAGGGAGCAGAGGGAGCTGCGCTGTCCCACCATTGACGTTCCGTACGAGGTTTGCTGCAGCACGAAGCAAACTTTGGATGCAGAAACCCCGGTTGAGGTGTAACCCCTTCTCAGCCTCTCCTGTGGCCTTTTTGTTCCGGGTTTTGGTCTTATTGGCTCATCTGTAGAGCGTCCATAAAGCGTTTTCAGGAATCCACAGTGGCCGTAGGACCCTTTCTCAGTGCTTGTGGTCCAGCCGTGCCGTGGCTGAGTGTTCATGTAGGCTTAGCTCTTTATTTTTGCCTTTTAATATCCCCATTAATGGCTGTCCCGCTGCCAATTCATTTTTAATTATAAAACTACACTCAAACAAATGTTTGTTTAGAAAATCCCTTATATTT
>WTSP01003324.1:57832-68874 GCA_025331215.1 Actenoides lindsayi
AACCTTGGTTGGCAGAGACCCTTCATATCCTGGAGTCCAACAGCTCCCCCCGCACTGCCCGGGCACCACTGACCCATGGCCCTCAGCACCACCGCTCCACGGGGGGCTTGGAAACCCCTCCAGGGATCACGGGGACTCCACCACTGCCCTGGGCAGCCTGGGACAGCGCTGGACGACCCTGGAGGGGTAGAAATTGTTCCTCAGCTCCAACCCGAACCTCCCCTGGCGCAACTTGAGGCCTTTTCCTCTTGTCCTGGCACTTGTTCCTGGGGAGCAGAGCCCGACCCCACCTCAATCAGAACACATGCAGAGAGAGACTTTGCAGATGTTTCTAAACTAAATATTTGCAGCATCATATTCCTCATGATCTGATTGGATTTGGATGATCTTAAAGGGCTTTTTGAGCCTGTGATTCTAGGATAATTCTTTGACTTTTAAACTTAAATGAGAGCAACAGCCCAGACCTGTTCCACGGCCATTCTCTTCAGTTGATGGTTTCCTTTGCCTATTTTGCGCTGAGTTTCATGTCTGGAAGGAATTGCGTCTGGCTTTTTATCTTTCCCATCTTTGTCTTGAAGTACAGCGAATATAAAGCAAGAATCACTCCCTGTTTTTCACGTGAAAACCATTATCCAGCCCCGGATTTGCAAGTGGTTTAAAGAAAACAGATCAGCGCTGGGTGGTCATTCCCTCCCAGCGTTAGTTTTGCGATGGTTTCCCACCGTAGCTAGAGCTGACAGCCAATGACAAAACCTTCCCTTTTTGGTTTATTTTTTTTTTTGCTCTTCCTTCCGCAGAAAGTGGGCTGCGACAAGGAGATTGGCTCCAATAAGGTGGAAGATAAGTGCGGCGTCTGCGGCGGGGACAACTCGCACTGCCGAACCGTGAAGGGAACCTTCACCCGCACTCCCAAGAAGCTTGGTAGGAACCCCATTTTCATGTTTCTGGGTCTATTTTCTTCTGTCTCTGGTGTTTCTGGCACACTTGCTGCTTTTGCAGGCCGGTCAGAAACCTACTTCGTGGTCTCGAAACGCAAGTTGTCAGCTGATGGGCAAAGCTGGCGTAGTCATGTAATGATGATTCCATGGTTTGGGTTGGAAGGGACCTTTAAAGGTCACCTAGTCCAACCCCCAAGCCTAGTCTCTGCTAAAGAAACGCGCTCTTAAAGGCAACGTATTATTTCTGGCCTTTGAAGGACCTCTTAGAAGGAGGAGTCGATCGGTCAAGTGTATTGAGAAATACGCAGCTTGCAGAGCATGCTGAGCTCTCCTTTGCGTGCGTTGAAGCCCAGCCAGACATTTTTTGTGGTAAGTGGGGACACCCTTGAGTTCTCCTGAACACAAGGGAACTGTTCTCACAGTGAAAGGCAGAAGAAGTCGAGATACTCTGCCTGACACGAGGTGTAGCATCCCTCTGTCTGTGGGAGGACTAAAGGAAACAGTGTTTTCTCCCATTAAGGTTAAGCTTTTCCCAAATTTTTCCTCTCAAACCTAAACTCAGGAGTTGAGGAAGTCTGGATGCCAGTGACTGGAATGAGCGTGTGGATCCTCCTGTCAAACTGGGGGTTTTTATCATGCTCTCTCACAAACCACAGCCCTCGAATCAGGCAAATGAATGGAAAATAAATTCAGCTGAATTCTGACCCAAAGATAAAACTGCTTTGGCAGGAACCCTCATTTCTCATGCCCTCAAAGGTGTGTGACCGAGACCCGGCGAACACGGGCGAGCATCCCGCTCGCTCAGAACTAAGGCTAACCTGGTGCACATATTCAGGCTACACTTTGGGTGCTCTGCCACCCGTTTCCTACCAGCAGTAATTCAAGATCTCCTTGGACTTCCTCAGAACTTTCCGTTTCATCAGTTATTTGTTCAGCCAGCACAGTATCATCTTAATTCATATGTGACTGGCAATAAATTACGTGAAATACTCTGCTGAAAATACTTAATTCTCACAAACCAATTGGAAAAGTTTACTGATTGCAATTATCAAACGACAGTAGAGAGCCCTTCTGAAGGGGATGGTTCCCTGGAGGCTGATGGGTCGGACCTGGAATAATGCAGGAATCATTCAGCCTTTGGGGAGTAATGGACTTAAGACTGTCACTCGAGCCTCGTACGCAATGAAATGTTTATTGTTTTACCCTAACTTTGGCAGCCCCGTCGTTAAAAAGGACTAATTGACCTCTTCCAACAGGAAAACATTTAAGCAAGAGGTGCCAAAAAGAATTCAAGTTTCTGGAAAATGAAATCTGCAAGTATCCGACTTAAAACCACCTCCCTGAATTTTCGCTGGTCTGACTTTCATTGACTATTAACATGGGCCAGATGTGTCTGTTCCTGCCTCAAACGCGTTGCGCACGCGGTGCAACTGGTACTTTGCGCTTGTAAAGACCCATCTGGCCGAGAAAGGCAGTCAATGAAACAAGGAGACTCGGCTCCCCTAGCGCTAATTACAGCCGTTCTATTTAAGGGCAGACAAGAGGAGCGTTTACGCTGCCCAAAGGAGCCCGCAATGTTTCCCTTTCTGAAACAAAGGAGGCTAAAAATACGCTGGGTAAGTGTGGGGTGCTTGTGGAGAGAGAGGCATCCACGGCAGCTCCAGACAGTGGCAGGTGACTCCAGCTCAGGCAAAAGCTTCACATTTCCTATGCTCCAAAGACAAGGCCGGATCGGCCAACGCCATTGGCTCGCTCACTCGCTCGCCAGCCCGGACCGTGGTTTGACGCGTTCCCGGCCCTTCTTCCCGTGGCGGCGGGGCGGGTGCCGGACAAGCCACCCGCGTGGTCTGTAGCCCCGGAGTCCCCAGGCTGAAGCAGAATCTCTTAAAACATCTTCCTAGTGACAATACTTGGTTAAGGTTACACTAGTCACCTGGGTGTGGACCAGTAAGTAACTGCTGTCTAAACTCACAGTCATTTCCTTTGGGTCCAGCTTTTAGCTCTAGAGTTGGATCGAGCCCCGTCACTCAGCAGGTTTAACTGGGGGGTCTCTGGATGGTTTGGTTGGGCTTCAACCCAGGGGGCCGAGCCGTTCCTGGCAGGCAGTCAATCACACAATCAATCACAGGACGGTAGGGGTTGGAAGGGACCTTTAAAGATCATTGAGTCCAACCCCCCCTGCCAGAGCAGGACCAAAACTAGAGCAGGTCACTCAGAAATGCACCCAGACAGGTCTTGAAAGTCTCCCGAGAAGGAGACTCCACAACCTCTCTGGGGAGTCTGTCCCAGTGCTCTGGAACCCTTACAGTAAAGAAGTTCTTCCTCATGTTGAGGTGGCACTTGCTGTACTTCAACTTGAATCCATTGCCCCTCATCCTGTCACAAGGCACGAGTGAAAAGAGGCTGTCCCTGCCTTCTTGACAGCCAGCCCTCATGGATTTATAGACGTTAATTAGATCCCCTCTCAGTCTTCTTTCCTCCAAACTATAAAGCCTCGGGTCTCTCAGCCTTTCCTCGTAAGGAAGGTGTTCCAGTCCCTTCATTGTCCTCGGAGCCTCTGTTGGACTCTCTCCGGTAGATCTCTGTCTCTCTTGAACTGGGGAGCCCAGAACTGGACGCAGTACTCCAGGTGAGGTCTCACCAGGGCAGAGTAGAGGGGGAGGAGGAACCTCCCTCGATCCGCTGGACACGCTCTTCTTAATGCAGCCCAGGAGACCATTGGCCTTCGTGGCCACAGGGGCACACTGTTGTCGGTATGCGCTGTACTGCACCCACCTCCACCCGCTCGCTGGGAATCCAGCAGGACCCTCTGAGGACAGGCCCATCTAAGGTGGCAGCGAATGAACTCAAATCTGACAGCCGGACTGGTGAGCGAGGGGGAAAAAGCCATCAGGGAGGCTGCTGGATCGTGGCCGATGGTGCCTCCCGTCCTGAGGAACATAGGAAACATCTTCTTGCCTGAACTGTTGATGGATGCTGCCTCCGGCCGTGCGGCTCCTCAAGGGACAAATAGCTTTGCAAAGGGTTTCTTTTCTTTCTCTGCCAGAGAAGAAACACCAGGAGGTCCTGGCAAGTACATGACAAAACTATTTGCTCGGTTCCTTTCTGAGGCGGCTGCTCGGTTGGTGGTGGATGTCCTCTGCTGCAAGTGGAAGCTGGATCCTGTAGTGCCCTCCTAACCACGGCTGTTACTTTTTCTTTCCATCTTTGCTTTCTCCGTTGGCTCCTACACATGCCAAAGGGTACCTTAAGATGTTTGATATCCCTCCTGGTGCTCGACATGTGTTTATCCAAGAAGACGAGGCTTCTCCTCACTTTCTTGGTAAGTGTTTCTCTCCTTGGGTTTGGCTTGTCGAGAAGCACGGGGCAGAGGAACCCGAGGAACGAGAACGCCAAATGACCGTGCTTCGGGCAAATCCCTGCGTTCAAAACTGCACGTTAAGGACCGAGTCCTACGGCATGAGCTCAGCGCACAAGCGTTTGCTTCTCCTTTGAATCCTTATAAATACTCAGCCGATCCCAGTCCGCATGTTTGCTAACACCAGACTGTCCCCACTCGCGTTTAAACCGTGTCCTCTGTGATGTGCATCAAATTCGGTCTCTTTAATTGTTCTTACTCGCTGGCAGCAACAGCTTTGGCAGTGGAAAGAAGGTGGGGGGGACTTGTGCTCCCTTTTACAGCCCATTTCATGTGGGGTTTTCCTCACGTAGGACAGTTCATGCTGGTGTCAATCAGCTGGTATCTTCCCGCGTGCCGTTTTCTAGCGCCGGAGGGATTTTTAGCTCCCAGGAGAGGGGTGAGACCTTCCACGGCTTCTAACAGCCGTCTGTAAACCCTACGGGCACAGCTGGATTAGTTGCTAAAAAGAAGTAGGAATAGGAAAAAAAGAAAATTAATTTAAAAAAAAAAATAAAAAAAATTGACTGTGATAACGCCAAAGGGGGAACTTGGATTTTGAGGTCCAGGAGCTTCGTTTTGGACCAAGCGTAGCCTGGTAGCAACTCGGAGAGGAGGTTGGAGAGGAGCTTAGCTTTGGCAGCCAGCAGCCTCACGGAGCTCCTCGCCAGGGCTTGCAGAGCTCGCGCCGTTGTCGCTGCGACCCCAGGAGCTGGTGAGGCGGCGGCTGCGTAGGGGTTTATTTCAGTCCCCTTTTGTGGTCTGCTGGGAAACGCTGGACCAAAAAAACGCATGTTCCTTTTTTTGACTTCTAATGCATTGGCTTCTAATGGAGCAGCATCACTATAACAGTAATAATAGGTGACTTTGAAGGTGTGGTGCAGGAAGCCAAACCCAAGTAGGTTCCAAGTGGGCGTTCAAACGCCCCAGCTCTTGGCGTCCTGGCTTTAGCGTCTGGCACGTACGTACGTGCGCCAGAGAAGCCCATACGGGATGTAAAAGGTGTCGTCTTCATAACCTGAGAAGATTAAGCGATGCGCTTGAAGGCTGCTTGAGGTGCTTCAGTCTGTCCCTAGTTCCGTATCTCAACCTCGTCCAGGCAGATAAGGAGCTACAAAGTTGAAGCCAGTGCGTGAAGGTCTCTCTCATCAAACTGGAGTTTGGAGGGTGCAGGAGGTGGCCTTGGAGGGACTTTCTCCATGGCGCTTACTGGTGTGTTGGGTTGCTTGCAAAAAGCCCGCTGTGATACCTCCTGCCCGGCTTCCCGTAGCCCCCCAAACTTGCTGCTGGTGTGATGGGAGGCCCAGCGGGCGTTGTTCTCAATCCCTGTAGCGATTAAGAACCAGGCTACGGGACACTACATCCTGAACGGGAAAGGGGAGGAGGCCAGATCCCGATCCTTCATCGACCTGGGCGTGGAGTGGGACTACAACATAGAGGACGACATAGAAACCCTGCACACGGACGGGCCCTTGCACGATGCGGTGGTTGTGCTGGTAGGTCACGCGTCAAGCCGTGGGCATACGGTGGCCTTCACAGAGTCATAGGGTGGTTTGGGTTGGAAGGGACCCTTAAAGACCATCTTGTTCCAACCCCCCCACCCCTCCATGGGCAGGGACACCCCCCGACTAGACCAGGCTGCTCAGAGCCCCGTCCAGCCTGGCCTTGGACGCATCCAGTGACAAAGCACCCACAGCTTCCCTGGGCAACCTGTGCCAGGGTCTCAGCACCCTCCCAGTGAAGAGCTTAGTCCTCATTTCTCATCTAAATCTCCCCACTTGCAGTTTGAAGCTTTCTGGCTCTTACAAAAAGCACGTGGCCAGGGTGGAGGTTGTGCTGAGATAAAGCGCCTCGCGGAAGGACACGTGCCGATGAGGCGGCCGAGAGCCTAAAGCCCTTTTCCCACCAACTGTTCCCCTCTCTTGGAAACTGCTGCCTGCTCCTGCCGCGGTAACGTGCCCATTAGAGGCAAATACCGCGCTGCTGGACACTGGCAGTCAAGCCAGGCAGCTGCAGGTCAAACCGTGTCTGAGACCAGCCCTACTCTTTAGCCAAGGAAACGACCTAGATGAAGGTGACCTTCTTGGCCGGCCTAGAAATGTGTCCCATTTTAAACGCCTCTGTGTTGACCTTGCTGCTGTTAGTCCAGCTGTGAAGACCAAACCCAATTGATGAGTTAACCAGCAGCATCCACATTTCCGCTGAGAGACTGGCCTCAGCTTCTCAACTTGGCAAAGGAAAACAGTAGCATCTCTGGTCTTGTACGTTTGATTGTTCATAGATCATTCCTCGGGAGAACGACACAAGGTCCAGCCTGACTTACAAATACATCATTCACGAGGACTCGGTCCCCACGATCAACAGCAACAACATCCTCCAGGAGGAACTTGAGACTTTTGAGTGGGCGTTGAAGAGCTGGTCGCAGTGCTCCAAGCCCTGTGGCGGAGGTAAGCGCGTGATGGAGCTCCTTCTCGCAGGGAACGGCAGACCACCCCAAGTGGAACAGGGACGCGTGGGGGAAGCGAATGCTTTGGAAGTCACGGCCTTCCTGGTTTTTTAAACCGGCTTGTTATTTTGGGTGCCCAAGCTTGAAAGATCTGAAGTGCCTGGCGGCATTTCAGGAGGGTCAGACTCCCAGCCTAGAAAGGAAAAGTCCTTCTGAGGTGTCTGAATTCAGCTCCCAAAGCCACTTTGGAAGGGCAGACTCAGCCAACGACGCTACGGAGCGTTCACGTGACGGGTATACTTGAAAATAACTGTCATCTGTCACACGGCCGTCGAGCTGGTAGCAAAAACACTACCGTGAGACGCAGGGCCGTTCCCAGCGACCTGCTGCTTGGTGTTAAAAGGAGGCGTTTGCTCCCCTCGCTACTCAGGATCCGTGTGTAACGCAGGGGTCGGACCGAGGGGCCGTAACTGTCCCTTCTGGCCTTTAAAACCTATTGCAGAGTCATAAACTGCATCCCCGGGGGTGCCCGCCGAGCAAGTGGGTGGCGAGCCTGTTTGAATGCTGGTTGTGCCATAAAAGCCTCAACCAGGAGATCTAACAAGTTTTCTTGTTTGCTTTTTTTTTTCCCCTCTGGCACGCTACCCAGGGTTCCAGTACACCAAGTACGGGTGCCGCAGGAAAAGCGACAACAAAATGGTTCACCGCGGCTTCTGCGAGGGCAGCCAGAAGCCGAAGCCCATCCGCAGGGTGTGCGGCCTGCAGGAGTGCACGCGGCCGCTGTGAGTTCCTCGCGCCGCGACGCGGGGCGGGCTGGGGGGGGGTGGTTGGCCCCAGCCGGAGCCGGGGGGACGCGGGCCGCTCCCTGGGCTGCTTTCTCAACCTGGATAAGAACGGCTGCGGATCTCACTGAGTGGCTTCACCCCAAAAAGGCGGTCTGCCGAGGGCTGCCTGCGCTGGCAGCAGTGCGGACAGCGGGTAAGAGCTCTGATGGTATCTTCCTCCTCCCCCCTTCCCAGCTGGGCAGCAGACGAGTGGGAGCACTGCACCAAAACCTGCGGGAGCTCGGGCTACCAGATCCGCACGGTGCGGTGCGTCCAGCCCCTCCACGACGGCACCAACCGCTCCGTCCACTTCAAGTACTGCGGCGGAGATCGGCCCGAGAGTCGCAGGCCCTGCAACCGAGCGCCGTGCCCGGCACCCTGGAAAGCAGGACCCTGGTCTGAGGTGGGCGAGCAGCGGGCGGGATGCGAGGCGCGTGCCTTTAGGGACATCTCTTGCCTCCCGGGTCAGGGCTGGAAGCTCCGGGCTGCACGGGGCAGTTTTCCACCACCTGACAACCCGCAGCAGATAAAACCTTCTGGCTTCTGTAGCTCTCCAGCCTCTCCAGACACAGCAAGGAGAATATTCACAGTATCAGATCCACGGGCTTGTGAAATCACGGTTGATATTCAGCTGGGGTTTCTCCACAAGTTTCCAACGAGAAAAGTGGCGTGGGCAGCAGGGGAGGGGGGGGATCCTGCCCCTCTGCTCCCAGGGCTCTGGAGAGAGACACCCCCCTGCAGTGCTGGGGGCACCAGCCTGTTGGGACAGGACAAGGGGTGACGGTTTGAAACTAGAAGAGGGAGATTTAGCCAAGAGACAAGGAAGAAATTGTTGATACTGAGGGTGGTGAGATCCTGGCCCAGGCTGCCCTGAGAGGTGGTGGCTGCCCCATCCCTGGCACCATCCCAGGGAAGGTTGGCCGGGGCTCTGAGCACCTTGCTCTAGTTGCAGATGGCCCTGCTCCCTGCAGGGGGGTTGGACCGGGTGACCTTGAAAGGTCCCTTTCCACCCAGACCGGTCTGTCTTCTCACTCCCCCGCCTCTGAGGACAGCAGAACAACTTGGGCTGTTTTGACATCACAAGAGAGTTTTTCTGCAACCAGTTGATAACTGGTGTAAGGACCTGGGGACAAACAGCCAAGCCCTACAGCTCGAGTTGGCTGGTAGCTCAGTGAACACCGAGTTTTCTCTAAGGGGGTGTCAGGAGCAGGTGTCGGCCGCAGGAAGAAAGAAATAGCAAAATTCATACTATGCTCTGATAATAAAGGTAACGATACAGGAAGCAAGACCCAGGGGAAGAACCACCCTCCTCCTCTGCACGTGCCTCCGTAACGTCAGCCCCGCCTTCAAACCAACCTGCCGGAACGTCTCTCCTGACCCGAAAGCCAACCCGGGGCTGCCGGAGACCACGTGCAGTTCCGCACCTTGCTGTGCAAGCCCAATGCCCTGAATTGCCTCGTGTCTGTTCCGCAGTGTTCCGTGACCTGCGGGGAGGGAACCGAGACCCGGGCCGTCACGTGCCGCAGCGGCGACCGGTGCGACGGGGAGAAGCCGGAGGCGGCGAGGGTGTGCAAACTGCCCGCCTGCAACGGTAAGAGACCGGCCGGCCCTGGCGGCGGTAGCTCGGGGTGACTGTCTCTCCTGGTGCTGCTGGTCCAGGTAGCGTGGGACTGGGCGGAGGTGTCAGACACGGGTTTCATCCCAGAGCCAGCTCCGATGGGAAATGAAAGAGTTGTAATGAGATCTACACCACTGTTTTGGGTTGGAACCAGATGGTCTTGAAGGTCCTGTCCAACCCAGCCCATGCTATGATTCTGTATTACCGTTTTTCTTCTGTTTCCTGAAAAAACACACGTCTGCAAAGAGCCACCAGCTCTTCCACCCCACAGAGCTGAGTCTCCTAGTGTGGAAGCAGGAGGACACTTCCTGTAGATATTTCGCTGGCACTTTACACGCCTCTGGGGCAGGGGTTTGTGTTGCAGTAGTGGCTTTCCTAGTTTAGATCAACTATAGAATACAGCCCTGAAATTTCCCCATGCTGGGAAACCTGGGTACACAGCCTGTGAGGTCAGAACCAGAAGTTCTCTAGCAGAGCCACCTCCTCCTGAGCGTTACAGACTCTTGGGGCTTGTCCCGGTCCTGGCAGCAGTAAAACCTGGGGCTTGACTTTTGATCTCACGGACAGTGTGAAGAAGCCCAAGTCCTGTTCTGCTCTTAGCTCAGTATCAAAGCTTTTTTTTTTCTGCTGAATCCTTGCACCACTGCTTTCCCCCGGGCCAGTTCTGTCCAGCCTGACCACTGCAGTTCTGCTCGGGGGGGCAAACAGCCAGCGAGGGCTCTAAGAAATGCTGACATTTTGGGGGATGTCTGAGAGAGCTTTGACCTCTTCAAGACCTTTTCCCTGACTTGAGGGGATTGCCACACACTGAACTTGAAGTCATCTTAGGTCTGCTCTGTTAAAAGCTTTCCATCAGTTCTCCAGTGAGGGGTAAGGTGCTGAAAAACTCAAGATTTTCTCCAAAAGCACTTTCTCCAACTGGAACGTATTCTTTTAAGGCTTCATATAGAAGGCATCTTGGAGAGACACCACCTGAAGTTTCATTTCTTCCTGGGCAGGTTTCATTGTGTTTAATGCTGTTGATAGATGGTGTCCTCAGGATGGCAGTGAGGGTGATTTGGGGTGGGCAGAGCCACATCTGGCCTGGTAGGTGGGAGCTTGAGTAGGTTAGCCCTGGAAATTGTTGTCTGTGGCCCTCCCTCCACAAGTACGACACGCGCTTCCGCCGCTCTTCGCTTCTGCTGTGCACGGAAGCTTCCCAAGTGAGGGTTGATTTCTTTGGTTCCCACCGCGGGTTATGTTTCAGGGTGGTGGTGAGATCTGCCAGGGGACGAAGCATCTCAGGCTGTTCATGAAACGTGGGCAGAACTTCAGCGGTGCCCATCTAGACGCAGCCCGGGCACTTCAGCGCTCTCCCCTCGGTTTACAGTCCCCCCCTTTGCTTTGCAGATGAGCCCTGTATGGGAGACAAATCGATCTTCTGCCAGATGGAAGTGCTCGCACGTTACTGCTCCATCCCTGGCTACAACAAGCTGTGCTGCGAGTCCTGCGGCAAGCGCAGCAGCACCGTCCCGCCGCCGCCGCCGCTCACCCAGGCTGCTGAGAGCCAGGAGGCCGCGGCGTTCGAGCGGAGCCATCTGCCCAGCGCCCCGGCGCCGCCAACACCAGCGGAGCCCCAGCTCCTGCCCAGGAGACGCTCTCCGGGCAACCTTCCTTTAGCGGAGGAGGAGGCGGATGAGGTTGTCTCCCCGTCCAGCGCCGAGCCCAGAGGCGCTGAGTTTCCGCAGTGGAGAGCTCCTCAGGCAAGGAAGAGTTCCAGGCTGCTGGCTTCGCTTCACCAGTCCCCCGCCAACAGCAGCAGCCTCGGTCCTCCTCACAG
>WTSP01003326.1:0-18543 GCA_025331215.1 Actenoides lindsayi
CTGCAGCGGCCGCGAGCAGCTCGGGCTTGAGAAGTACTGGAAACTCTGACATCTTTGGGCTGGGGGGGGGGGCGGGAAGCACGCGAGCGTTACGTGATAACAAGACTCTCCATGGGATGACTTTCCTCCAGAGTGAGGACTGGTGCCTTTGCACAGCTCAAAAGCGAGCTTGCGAAAACAGCGTCGAGCGGGTGTAATTTCTGCGCGGGAAGCGGCACTGCTTTATTCACTGCCTCTCATTTTTCACTTTGCTATTAGCGTTAAGGCAATACCGAGGCTACCTATATCTGAAGGGAATCACCGGTCTCCTGGGTGACTGTTCTGCATAATGACAAGTTCATCCATGACATCTGGGACTGGGAATACTCAGTCCCAAATAGATCCACTCCCACGTTAACTGCACTGAGGCACAGGCTCATTTCAGATGCATGAAAAAGGCAAGTGAAATAAATGTATTATCTCATTTAAAATGCATACAGTCCCAGGAAGCAGGATAGATTGGAGGTGTCACTAAGCAGTGCATAGTAAATAAATCATATTTGCAATGCAAGACACTTCAGCAGGGCAAAGCCTGAGGTGTTTAGGGGTATAGAAACTGAGAGCCTCGGTGTTTTCAGGACTATAGATCTGGGAGTGGCATTTTCAGCCATGAAATCACAATTAAAGGTAGAAAAAGTCCCATCGATGCTCAGGACTAGGCCACACTTGCAAATGCAGAGGAGCCACGACACACAAGACTCTTCCAGCAGCACCTCATTGCTATTCAAAAGAATAGCAACCTGCAAATGGTTCCCAACTGTAATACCTGAGGCTTTACCCAGCAGCATGTGCACAGTAGTAGATTTTCTTCCAGCCAGTCAGTGTATGCAAATGTGTCAATGAGCAGGCTGCTGCTTAACCAGTATTCTCCATTTATTGACGTCAGCCTCACTGGTGGTAATCCAGGCAGGCTGCCCTCACAACAGGAATCTTCTTTGTGCGAGATGCAGAGACACGCTGCTTACTTTGGTTGTCATTTCCTTTGGATGTGTTCCTATAGGAAGCAGGAACTTCCAGGTATCCTGCTATCAAGTTATTATATAAATACTCTTGGTTTATACACTGGAACATATTTCAGTGTATAAAGGTATAAAGTGCCTATTCTGTGCCCAAGAACTATTGTCTATGAATTCAAGCTGGACCTTGAGAACGTTATAAACAGGAAGAAGTGAGGCATTTAAGTCCGGTGTACTTATTTTCATAGATATAAGCAAGCAAACAAACAAACACAAAGCAGAGGGGCACCAGAGAAGAGATGGAATCATCCTCGCTGGAATTATGCAAGACTTGGTTTTACAGGGCCTGGGATAACCTGATCTAAGGTCTTGCCTTCAAAAGAATGTTGAGCTGGATTACCTCCAGACTGTCCCTTCCAACCTGAAATCATCTATTATCCTCTGGTAACTTTCATACTCTGGTAAATGCTGCTAGAGCAGCACTGCATAGAGAGGTTTCTCTATTTGAAAGTGAATTTTAACCTTCCTCAAAGACAAAGTCCTTGTGTGGTTCCCCGAGACTCAATCCATCTTCTTTGGCTTTGGTGTGGAGTGTGGTTCCTTACCGTGAGCTGGTGCATTTAACTTGTCAGCGATAGAATTTTGTCTGATTTTTACCATCCCCAACAATCCCGACAGAACAATGTTTATGGGATACAGTGCCTTCATCTCCTATGACTGAAGAAATTCCTTTTCATTCCTTGCTATGTTACCCTACCTGCTGGCCTTGTACCAGCACAGGACTGAACTGAGTTAGGGGCAAACTGCACAGACTGTCTGGAGTAGAAGGAAACCACAGCAGGTCTACTCAGATGAAGAGCTTTCACAGTGCCTTGAAATAATACACCTAACTTTAACTATTTTTAAATGGACTTAACTTAGGTTGATCTTCAGAAACACAGTATTTTGATACGAATAAAACGTCCAGTGAAAAAGTAAGAAAGATAAAGACTAGTTAATGCTCGTAAAAGTAACAGAGAGTGAAAATTAGGGTATAGTTAGGGTTTGTAAAATTCCCACTGAACTTTTTTTCATATTAGCTGCACTTACATTGTTTGCAAATCTCCAAGTCTTGACACAAAAGCAAGAAGATAAAAGTGAAGAAACAAACAGTTAAAAAAGAAAAGTGATTCTCCCTACTAGATGGTTCTCTTGCAATTAGGTGTTATCAAGCAGGCAGGTAAGACTTCTCACAGGCAGTTTAGAGTGGGAATTCTGACAAGAGACATGAAAGTACAGTATGAGGCATTTGTAATGGAGAAAACAGGTTGTCAGCCATACAGAATTAATGGAGAAGTGATTCCCTGGAGAAGCAGGAATAGCTAAACTTGAAAGCTAGAAGAAGGAGGAGACATCTCAGTGTCCAGGATGGAAGAAGCCTCCCAGGCCTGCTCATGGACAGAGAGCAGGAAGGTGTCTACAGCCTGG
The DNA here is from genome assembly GCA_025331215.1 of Actenoides lindsayi. Classification (NCBI taxonomy): domain Eukaryota; kingdom Metazoa; phylum Chordata; class Aves; order Coraciiformes; family Alcedinidae; genus Actenoides; species Actenoides lindsayi. Next base: position 2,463 of record WTSP01003326.1, read on the forward strand.
CCAGCCATCAGGCCAAACTGGCATTTGTCCGATTTTACTAATTAGGTAGATGCATCTACCTGCATCTTGGGCTTTTTTCATTCCAGCTTGGCCAAAAAGTTCATGATGAGCTGAGGACAATATGAGTCTGATTATCCTAGGATCTCTTCTGGATTTGCTGAACTACTCTCAGCATGGCTCTGGGACGTCTGTGTGATCAGGTGGGTGTGGGATGTAAAATACTTGAATTTACATGTTTTGTGTACAACACCGAAGAAGTATAAAAGAGGATCAGAAGGAAAACAGGTCTATTAGAAGATTGAATTTCTTTAAACTGATGAATAAGCTATTTCACAGCGGTGGTTCTGCCTCGAACAAGAGAATCTTTTCCTTTAGTCTTTCTTATTTTAGTAATGACTTGTCAGTATTTCTCTAAGTAGAAGACCTCTCTCCAATATTCAGGCTTGTTTTCTAAATTCCAAAGAGTAAGGGAATGGACACTGATAGGAGTGCAGATCAAGTATTCCTCCAATGCTTGTTCATGGACCTATTCTTTCCTTTAGAGAGTAGACAATGACACCAGGAAGTTTTCCTAACCTCACCTCACCTCTCTTTAGCTCTTTTTTATTTTGTCCCCCCAAGAAGTACGTGACTGACCACAGGAATACAAAGGGCACCAAACTGATACAGAGGCTTTAGCCTCTCTACACATGACAGATACCTTGAAAAGACATATAAAAAGGCTGCCTGCCTGGGCAAACAAGTATGAACCACCTCACATGAAGCTGTTACAGAGGAACCGATTAAGCAACCTAAATGTGGGGGCTGGAGGTGTCATCGGTGACTTGGCTCCCGTGCCTCTGGGGTGTGCAGGAAGCATCTGGGAGTAGCACTGGGCAACCACAGCAGGATCTAGTAAGAGAAACCTCTCAGAAGGACACCTGATCTGGAGCTTCCGTGGTTCAGGTCTGATCCAACGATTTGTGCTCCAATGCAACCTGAATTACTGCTGGAAGCACGTTGTTTGCTTTAACTGGGAAGAGGCAGTACACTTTAGTCGCGTTAATCCACTTGTCACCGGCAGTACAGATCCACCTGGGATTTACAGGCTAAGTTTGGGCTTTAGGTAGTCTTTAATTTTATTCTCTTACACTGCTTTTTCTACCTGTCTCCTCTGTTTAGTAGTTGAACAAAAAGAGGAAAACAACCCTGTTCTCCCTTTTGGCCAATGATCAATCAATTGTTTGAAGACCTTTCCCCTACCCTAAAGAAAACAATGATTAGCCCATAAATCCCTGCTTTTCTTTCCTATTATACTGAGCTTACCACCTCCAAAAATAAGCACGTTATTGTACCTCAGGAATGAGATCAAAAGTAAATACCATAATCACGCTTCTAATGATAACAACTTAAAACAATGTATATGACTTACAATTATTAGAGTGACCACAGGATGCTAAGTCAATAGAAAAAAATAAGTATTTACATGAAAGAGAATTTATAATTTCAGTATGACAACCTCAATTAACTCAATGATAATTGCTGACTTTCCATCTTTGAAAAAAACAACCGATGAACATCAAATCAAGTAGGCTCACGTCACAGTCAGATCCACGTTTCCTCCCCTCTGCCAACACCCACAAAAGGGCATTTCTGGTCGAGAACAGTAACAACGGCACATCTTTTGGTTAGCACCTTGTACCACAAAGACAACAGTTAATAGAGCGATGCATTTCTCCTAGAGTGGCAAGAAACCACAGTATTGCCATTAATGGTGGAAAAGTTTCCCTCTTGCTGCCTCCACCCCCCCAGGCAGCAATCCCAAGCCCCCAGGGCTGACCAGCTCTTCCGAGATGTCCCAGATACCTTAAGCTCCCACCCTTGCCTTGCCTTGGGTGCCCACACCAGCCCTTGTATTCCCATGCTTGGCCTCGTGCTCCCGCAGCACCTTCCACCAGTCAGGCCAAAGCAGATCCCTCCCAGGCTTGACCTTCTCTTCACTTGCAGCCAGTACACCAGAAGACCCAAAGCACTTTTCAGCTCATCTGTGAACACAAGTCTCGGCCCGGGTTTCACAAATCAGATGCAACTAGAACTGGGCACTCAAGCCAAAGGACATACTGTATTTTTATTTTTTTTTTTAAATAAGATTCTTCTTTTCAAACTATGTTTTTCTATATGAGAAATGTTTTGGCTCGGTTGTGGATTGAAACAGTAGCTCTCCCCTCCCTCTCCCCCACTTGGCTCAAGTCACTACTGTGACTCAATATGTGATTTTGATTTATTAAGACTAATTTCTCACAATGAGCAAAACAAAACACATACAATGGCCCATCTGGGCAAATAATTTCTGAAAATGCTCGCAAGACAAATAGCACAGCATACCCTGAGACACAACACATGAATAATAAACGGGCATTTTAGTATTATATATTTGCTAGCACATAATAAGATATGCTGGATTTACGTGGAGATTCAGATTTGTCTTGTTTTAAAATGCTACATTTTGAGTTTGTCGAGCCTCTATTTCACAGTTCTGTTTCTGTTGAACTCTTGAAGCCATTCTTAATACTAAAAAGTAATTTCTCAATTCTAATTAAAAATATTTAATTATATCTTCAGTCGCTATATTTAACAAAACCAACCAACCAGCCTGCAGACCTCAAGTACACTGATTTCAGCTGGGGATGATCTATTCCTCAATTAGCAATAAATTACAACATTAATATATGCTCTCCATAAAACAATGCTCCGGTGACGTTTTTTTTTTTTTCAGCAAGACTGAGCTCTCCTGTTGTGATTCATGGGCAAACTTCTGGTTTTGATGGGATTTTTAATGCCACAGCAGAACCAAGGTTATAGCTTCCCAACTCCTTTTCTTTTTAAAGCACAAGGGCGTACGAGAGAAGCAAACCCTTGCACACAACCCAGTGACCAGGGCTGCCAGGCCTCAAGTGAGGAGCTCCCACGTCACCAGACGAACAACCTAACGTCTGAATCGTTATCAACTGGTCTGCTTTTCTCTCTGCCCCCCAAGGTATTCAGACAAAGGGGATCTGAGAGCTTTTCCTCCTGCACGGCCCCAGCTCTACACGTTCCAGCCAGAGCCCAGCTGAAGGGTCTGTGGCTCTCTGCCCATTCCTGCTCCTTCCCCTGCACACCCTCTCCCCACGGATGCTCCCCCAGTAGCCTCCCCTGGGATGCATTAAGTCAGAAATGAGAAGCAGCACAAATTACCGGCCTCAAAGCAACACCAGTTCGCAGAAACCTAAGACCAGAATGGGATTTTGACAGACTTCAGATGTCCCAGCCCACTGTTTGAATATATTTCTTGTGAAGTCGACTCTTTCTAATGGAAGCCCTGACAGATAAATGCTCCCCAGCAATCAGCAACTCCGTCCTGTTTAACTGTCTGAGAACTACAGCTTTTATTGCAAGAAATACTTCCTAGCAAAGCCTCCCCAGTACTGTGCAGCCTGCTACATACTGCCATACCCCGATGCTCTCCCTGTTGTGGGATGCTCTCTTTGCAGACAGGGCTCTTTGTTGGGTTTGATTCTTCTCAGTAATGAAAGAATTTGCCAGTAGACAAGGGGATGCATTCCCTCAGCTGAGACTGGCAAGTGAATGTGAAAATATGTTACAAAAGCAAAAAGCTTCGGACCCCGAAGATGACTTGCTAAGGACTATATATGACAGAAATCTGCCTTTAAAGAAATAAAAGAGAGCTAAATTGCTACTAGAATTATGTTTCTTTTTCTAGTGCTGACAGCAGCTATGTGTCCTTTCTTGCTTTAATCACAGATATGATGAAATCTGATGTCTCCAAAATCTTCTATACAGCATACATTACATATGTGTATATCTGTATTTCCTCATAAATAGAAAACCATACAGAAGACCACACAGAGAAAGATTCTGCTCAGTCCTTGAATAAGCTGGATTGTTTCAGGCATTGGGATGTATCATTTCTTTGTATATGGATTATGAAAAAGATCAAAACTTATCTCTGAGCATTCGGCATCTATATCTGGAAGCAAGGAGATGTCTGATTCTTAGCATGGGGGAAGAAAAACAGCCCCTGAATCTAATAAGAACAAACATTTTCAAAAAGAAATAGGATGAGAAACAAACTGGATAAAAGATGAAGTAATCTGAGATGATAATTTATTGGACGATAGGGAGAAATAATTTTTATACAGCAGAGTAGGATATTAAAAAAAAAAATAAACAAACAGCTCATTTGCTCTTTCCTGGCATTATGAGACTTTAAACATTGTTGTTCCAGGTTTCATTAATTCTCTCTTTATTTTCCTGAAGCATATGCATTTCTTGCTGTTATTTATTCATCAGCCAATAACTACTGTATTAATTCAATTACCACCGCTGTTTACATTTGGAGATGAAGGTGGTGAGGGCTGTTATTGCCTTTATAGGGATGTGAATTCAAAAAGGGACCAGCACATCTGCAGAAGCGTTGGCTTCAATGAAAATCTCTCTTGCAACCGACCGACGGACAAGCTGAGGCAAAATTCATCTTTAAGACTTCTATGAGCCAGAACATTCAAAATCTGCACTGAGGAATCGACAGCGTCTTGTGTTACGGACCACTTTCACCAGCTGAGTAGTGACCTGGGTCCTCTTCCTTTGAAAAGGTAAAAATCAGCCTCGGGGGCAGTTGGGTGGCATCCCCCCCAGGGTCTGATGGCGTGCCCTTGGCTGTGCAAGGAACACAGCCTTTCACCTCCTAGACTTCTGGAAGGGTTTGCCATCGTGGAAGCACCCGTGCCTCACAGTCTGCACTCAGTGACTCCTGAAAGCCCTCAACACGTACTACGAGGGCACAGATTGTCACCGTACAAGGTACACGACTAGGACAGGGGTCCAATCCCTTCAGTGTGTCTTCTTCTATTAATCCGTGCATCTGCATTAAATTCAGTGCCTCAAATTACGGATAATCTGCTTTGTTAGACACTGACGAGAGAATGAGCATCTCTGCCATTTCCAGATACCTCGCTTCGTGCTTCCCAAAGGGATATGGAGCACCTGAAATCCTGAAGGAATGTCCCAAGTTTTGGACAGACAAAAAGCAGACCTGCTTTGGATACGCAGAGGTCCAGCAGTTCTGGGAAAGGTGCTCAGTTCCCAGAGGGACACAAGTCTCTGCAGTTTTTGGGAGGTATGTGGGGGGCAAGCAATAATACTTCTAAGCCTGTTGGGGCTGTTTAAATCCCAAGTACTAGGACTAACATAGCTACAGTCTTTCCACGATGACTACCTTTATTTCTATGTTTTCATTGGAAGAAATGAAGAACAGCATATTTGGAGTCTTAGTCCAAGTCGGCTACAACTTTGGATGAAAATCAAACCAACTTGTCTCCACTTAAATCTCATATAAAAACCCCTATAATGTAATAAATTTCAGAGATGTCTAAAGAAATATATACACTTTTAAATTAAGCAGTATTAAAGGATTTATTGTATTATTCTCTATTGTCTAACCCAATTAAATTCCCATTCAAGATTAAATTATGGCTAGCTCGTACTATGGATAAGAAAGATCTCAGTGCTGTTGCTTTAACCTTTGCTAAGAAGCCATCCTTTGTACACAAATCTAAAAGGAGTTTAATTCACATGCACTGCTTAGTTTAACTGGCAGATCCAAGAGACTTTGGTGGGAGAAAAACATATAAAAATATGTGGATCCAGCTTCAGCAAGACTTGCTTTGACAGCACTCTCATTTTAAGCGCTAAGATATTGCACTGTCTTTCTTGCATTACAGCCATGCCCTAAGCACTCCTCTCAGCAGCAAAAAGCACCAATTCTCAAAGTCTGTCAAGGTTAGATTTAGGCTGAGAAAAGCCAAATACATTAAATTTGTATAATACTGATTGCACCATGAACCCTCGTGAAAGCCCACGCGACCCTGCTAGTAAAGTTCTAGTCAAACCCTTTCGCGTTTCCCTCAAGTTCTTGTTGCTTTTCAATCCAATTGATCCTTCAGGATTTTTAACCTCGGCCTCAGAACCACTTGTGTTTGAACTGTGAAAAGCATTATGCTGAAGAAAAACATTAAAGCATCTTTAAGGGTGATTATGAGGCAAGAGGCAGTACTCAAGAAAGGTGCAACGGGGGATCTTGTGTTCATTATCAGTTGCAGTTCACATCTGCTCTATTCACAAATAAAAGAAAAAAAAAAAAAAGGAGAGAGGCAAAGTTGTTATTTCTAACTGCTACCTTTTCAAAATCACCCTGGGGCTTCACTGGATCTATTTTTCCTTTACTAAAAAGTTACTGTAAATTGTAACTCGCTAATTCTATTGATATGTGAATCAGCAGCTACAATAAACCATTCAAATACCTTATCTGCCAGGGATGCACATAACAGTAATTTTTGAATAATATTCTCTAAATTTCACTAGGCTTTTGGCTTTGCAAAGTGGTTATAAAACAGCCTGCTATTTGCATATTTTTTTTTTTTTTAGAAAACAACAACTATAGGGTGAGGATTTAAGTCCCAGATGAACAGAATGAGGAACTGCTATAATCTCCAACGAACTGGCACTGGCATTCCAGCCTAAATGACAGGCAGCAATGGAAAACGACTTGCATACAGATTCTTCGTAACGTGCTGGAGCTGGGATGCACCAACTAGAACAACATCGACAAGAGTTTTCTTCATGTCCGCGGGGTTTAGGATCAATGAAGTTATTAATCTCTTTACACTTGTAGGCAATTCATAATAAAGAGCTAACAAAGAAATGGCTGCTCTACACCAAAGAGGGTCAGTTTGGGAGTTGAATGAATTAATACTTTGCTAATTCCGCACGGCCAGTGCCAAGCCGCGCTTGCCCACAGCCTCATGCTGCACTGCTGCCCCAGTCATCCCAGTTCCACATCATCTCAGGTCCCACCACCCCTCCTGCACTGTGTCCCCAGCCTGGGATGGGGGAAAGAGATGACAGCAGCAGCAGCAGCCACAGAGTGATGAGGAGGAGCTGGGGTCCAGCAGTGGAAGGCAGGAGGTGGAAGAGGATCTATGGAAGACAGCAGCGATTAGCTTTGCTCCAGGTATCATTAGGAATTGCTGAGCTAAGACACACCTTTTAGAAAAATGAATCCTGATGGTTTGAACGGAGCTGTAGCTGACAGTGCTCCACCACCTCAGCAAATTGATCTAGCAGGAGATAATTTTGATCTTCAAAAACACACTCTTTTTTTTTTTTTGCAGAACAGAATGTGAGAGAGACAGAGAGAAAGAGAGAAAGCCAACAGGTCCAGGCTCTCTGAGGGCTCTTGCTTTGTTAAGACAGAAATGTTATTATTTTGGAAAATCCCAGCATATATTTTTCTTATCCAAGAATATGTATTCGTCTGGGTAGTTTAGCAATATTACTTAAGTAGTAGAAGATTACTGGGGCCTAGACACAACTTACGATGCACATTCTGTGCATTGCTTTGTTTTCTGCTCTCCAGAATATATTAAGCAATATGCAGCTATTGCTTAAAATGGTGTTGCAAATGTCAAACACTTGAGAAGATGCAAAGATAACATCTTATTTTATCACTGTTTAAATTCCTCCTTATGTATTGCCTCCAAAAAAAGAAGGAAAAAAAAAAAAGAATAATTTGATGAAAAAAAATCAATTTGCCTGTAAAATGAGTAATGGGATTCTGTATAACTCTTCGTCTATACAGTCTACACACACTATTGATGACACTTTAAACTCCTGATTTAATCGGCTTTCCGGTGTCAGTTTTTATTTGTATATTAATATCACAACTGAAGTGAAAATTTAAGAAGCAGAAAACAGCTACACGTGTTTGATGCTGTACGTGAAAGCCTTAGATATTTAGCAACTCCTTTGATGCTTTGATCTCTGAAGAAATCTTACTAAAATTATGATCAAAGGAACTTATATTATTCCAAGTACTTAAGAACAAACCATCTTAGGGCAATAATCAGTATTCTGTTTAATCCTTCACCCTTGGAATCCATTATTGCTAAGCACCTCAATCTGATGGGAGTTACATTTACTTAAGGATGATATTCTCCTAAACCAGAATGAGAAGCAACAGAAAGCAACACTTCCAACTTATAGAAAGAGCTAGGAATTGGATTTTGTTCTTCTGGCTAAAATGTGTTCTTTGAAGCTGTTTTTTAAACGTACATAACTGAATAAAATTGGTATGCAGCTCATTATGTGACCATTCAGATTTTTACTTTTCTAAAGCAGACAAAAGAAATAGAATTTCCAATACACAGATACTTTTAATTTAATCTTTCTCTGTTTCCTATTGTCGGTGTTTATGGAAGACTATTACACAGATGGATATATCTAATATTTATCAAGTAAATGAACACTCTATAACATGCAAAGGCAGATAAATAATGAATTATCCTTTTCATCAATCTGACCACATAATGTCTAGTTCACTGTAATATTAAGTACCACATATCAGACCGGTTGTTGTAATCCCCCCCGGCAAGTTAAATCAAACCCTGATACAAAGAATCCCTAAACTGCAGCCTACAGAATAGCATAAGAACATTAGAGCCAAGCAAGACTTAACAAAGACACTAATTACTGGTTAGATTATGGATTTACCACCAGTGAATGATGAAAAGTAAAGGAGGGTTGTGCTTTTGCAGGAGCAGATAAGAGATCAAATCAAGACTCCCCGTCTCAGCCACAGTCTTAATAACCTCCCACATCCTGACTAAGCAATTCCTCCTCCCATTTTACCTGCGTAGATTATTTTTCTTCCTGTGCACCCCACCTGCAAAGGTGGATTTCTGACTTACAGCCATTCTCTACTATTTCTGTCCCCGTGCTCCATCACTCTTTAATGGTGAAAGATTAGGAGTAGGCTAATGCACAAACACCTCTGACTCCGAACGCACTGTTGTAAGCATTCTTCCAAGCTGACAAGAAAGCACGCCTGCTTTAAATGAAAATCAATCTCTGTTAAACCTGTTTGCTCCAGCTCGTTGGGACCAGCACTGCTCCAAGAGCTGCCAGAGGTGTGCTGAAGCACAGCAATGCCAGAGGATCACACGCTCAGCTCGGAAAGGCAGCAGAGGCACCGCCGCTCCAAGCGCATCTGAGGGAGCCCAAAGAGATGACAGAGGCAGCCACAGGTTAATGATGCCTCTGACAAGCTCACTGGCAGGTTACCTTTCCCTTTGGGCTGAGAGCCTTGAGAACGAGGCCTGCCAGGGACATATTTGCAAAGGTGTGAGGTTAATTCATCTTGGAGCACCTTCAGCCCTGACTTCAGCATTCTGCACAGTTCAGTTCTCCCGCTCTTACAGGCCCGCTGTGTCTTTTTGATCTGTTTGGAATACCCACACCACCACAAAACAAGAAGCTGCACAAATAAGAGACACTTCTCCAACAGGAGAATGTCCCAGGACTCCTGAAGGTAGTAGGTGCTCGCACAGCCCAACTCAAGCCACAAGCTTCCTGTGAACTGGGGAGCTCAGGAGCTCCTCCATGTTCCTGGGACTGTAGGACAATTAATCAACAGCTATGGAATAATAGCCAGGAATAAAAGCAACTCCCAGGGAAATAATTTTCCCTCATTAGAGTTCATAAACCAGTTGGCACAACAGAACCTTCAGTTGCCTTTAGTGCCAGGCCCACTCCACGGCTATTTCAGGCCTATGATCAGATGGAACATGAGCAGCAGGACCACCTAATACTTTTAGCTTCAGCTCTGCTATCAAACCCGGTGATGAAATGCTTTTATCTAGAAAAATGACTTACTTGATTAAAGTGCTGAAGTTTATCAATTAAATTACTGATGAGCGGGTCCAATCCTCTGACTTTCAGTTCGGGATTATTAATTTGTGCCTTCAGTCCGTTGGAAACAACTCTGCTGGTGTAACTGAAATAGAGAGAAAAAGGAGAACATCAGTGTCTGGAGCCATATCCATCAGAATCAAAAATCATATCAAAGGGGTCTTACAAAAAGCAAGTATTTTGTAAACGGGAATAGAAATTTATAATAAATATTTATGTCTTTAAATACACCAAACTAGAATAAAAAGCACAGTTTCTTACACTATCATTCATCACTTCAAACTATTCAAATAATGAACCAACATCAATTTCATAAACCACACAGAGGTTCCTTTCCTTCATATTTTAGTATCTGCACTTTTATAACCGACACTCTCAAGTTCTTCCATGCAGCAGTCAAAGCTGATAGCTTCCCAGAAATCATTCTTTCATAATTACAGAAACCCAGGGAGTTTAAGACACGATTAAACATCATGAGACTGAAGGAAAATCCAATGAAAAAGGCAGCCTTGCTCTTGGAAAGATTCTTAATGGAAGTGTGAGATTGGACTTCTCTTGCTAGATCAGCCATTTATCACCACACTGTTTGGAGACACTGTCAAGCAGCACCTGCCTTTCTAGCAGGGCTCCTCACCATGACTTACCTGCACCACAAACTCACTAGCAGGGTCCACATACAGAAATTCTCTCTAAGTCCTGCTTTATACGAGGAATAGCAGCTGTTCTCACACCACAGTGACTCGTCTCGTATCGGGCAAGCGGAGACCAAGCTCTCCAAATGTATTTCTCCCATCTTAATTTCATTTAGGATGAACAACAAATTTTATGCAAGCTTCTAGCAGAGCATATCGTAGTATACTGCTGTAAGAGGTGTGCCTTACAAAGAACTGAGAACACTGTCTTTTTAGTAAACAATACATTCATTTTTTTTTGGGGGGGGGAAGAGCCACAAATGGTGTAGAACAAAGAATTCAGAAAAATCTTTTTTTTTTTTTTTTTCACTAGGAGCCAGATAGTATTGAAAGGGCAAACACGAAGGAAAACTTTTTACAGTGTCTTTGTATTTTTTTGTTCACTGAGCCTTTTCACAGTAATGTTCTAATTTTTCTTGACGTGTAACTCGGACGAATATAAAGTAATCTGGAAGTACAAACTTTCACGATGCAATGGTGTGTGCAAAATGATGGTCAGGTTCTGATTCTACCCAGCTGAAGTATTATTTTGAAGTCAAGTCTGGAATAGATCGCATCAATTTACATCAACTCATTTGGACAATAAAGGAACACTGCTGCACTCTACCTGCCTTTAGCTTTACCTTTACTCACAAATCACACTCCCTGTTGAATGCTCATCCCTGTTTGCCCAATGAAAACACATGGCCACACACTGTAGATGTACAGGGACGCTTGACACAGCTTTTTGAGATCATCTTGTTGCAATACAGGAGAAATTTAATTTAATGGGTCAGCTCATGGCCTCCACCAGTCTGTTCAGTGACTCTCTGCGCATTGCTTTGTCTGATCAGAAACTCATCAACAGCAGTGAAAAGCGAGGGTTTTCCTTTTCATTGCTCTTGACTGCTCTCTGTTCAACCCCTGGTTAGAGCTATTGGAATTTCTCTAGAGGCTTATGTCATTATAATCCAGGATAAAGAACACAAAATTGTTTCCCCCTTCTGGGTTGGTTGGGGTTTTTTTGGCAAATGATATTGTGGTTTGTTTTGTTTTTTTTCCTGTGAATCACAAGCCTCTATTAAATGCCTCTAAGTGGCATTACAAACCTACAGCACTGCCTGGAGCTTGCATAAACATGACCAGTTCAGGGACAGCAGCAGCATTAATGGCAGAGTCCTCAAAGGGACCCCAACTGCAGAAAGTCAATCTCAGTCAACTCATATATATTGCTACTCCTAAACACATAGTCTCTCACATACATCATTATCAGGGAAATAGGACCATTTGGTACGACTGAGCTCACAGTCCACTGAGACAAAGGGGATACTCATGTCCTTAAAGTTCCATCTGCATTTAAGGACTCGCTCTTTAATGCTCTAAACACACGCATAAATTATGCACAGAGATTTCTGTTGCCCAGATTGCTTGTTCTAGAATTCATAATGCTGATTACCTAACTTTCAGATGTCAGAAGTGTGCACGAGTTGTGTGAATCCTGCATCTCTTCCTAGCATAGCTTCAGTATGGCAGCCACTAACAACTGCATCTGTCAATGTGAAGCTCCAGCACGTAAGAGTTGACCCAGCTGTGGTCTGAAACGTGACCTGCAGAACTGGAAATGCCCAGAAAACCAACTACAGACCTTTGGAAGTGGTGAAATAGATCTGCCAAATGAACGGTGTAAAAACCTGATGTAAAGAGAGAATCATAGAGGCATGGAATCATGAAACGTTAGGGGTTGGAAGGGAACTCTAGAGATCAAGTCCAACCCCCCTGCCAGAGCAGGGTCACCCAGGGCAGCCCACACAGGAACAGATTCAGGTGGGGTTGGAAAGTCTCCAGAGAAGAAGACTCCACAACCTCCCTGGGCAGCCTGGGCCAGGCTCCATCACCCTCACAGGAAAGAAGCTCCTCCTCATGTTGAGGTGGAACCTTCTATGCTCAAGTTTATACACCATTGTTCCTTGTCCTGTTGCTGGGCACTACAGAAAAGAGATTGGCCCCTTCGATATTTATAGACATTAATAAGATCCCCTCTCAGTCTTCTCTCAAGACTAAACAGCCTCAGTTCCCTCAGTCTTTCTTCCTAGGGGAGATGCTCAAGTCCCTTAATCAAGACCCCACTCTCCATACCCTTCGTAACATGCAATGAGCACTTCACCGTTACCTGCAGTGGAAATTCAGCATATTTGGGACCTGAACTTCAACTGAATGCAGTTCTCTTAATTTCAGTTCTCTTTTCTCCACTTGAGAGGCAAAAGATTTCCTTGCAGAGCACAACTAAACCAACTCGTGGACTTCCCCATAATAACCTGTAAGCTCTGCCTCTCCTGTGTGTTCTTGCTGAGAGATGACCCCTCTAACAAAGCCAAGCCCAGAAAGACTCGGGTGAACTAAAAATCGGTGAAGTTCAGAGGAGGTGGACTACATCTCGGGAGGAGAACAAGACAGGGCATAGAACTGAAGGCAAATTGCACCACCAGCAAGAAGGGAGAAATGCCTCCAGTCCACCACGGCCAAGAACCAAAGACTGTACTAGAAAAGGACATTACATCCATCTGACTCAAACTACTGCCGTGTAAACTGTGCATCCTTCTGCTAGATCTGTATCATGCTAACATACTTTGAAATAAACACTATACATTTCCTGAAAGATAATCTGATTACTTCACTTCTTTGCACTATCTAAAACATTTCTTTTGTTGACATCAGATCCTGAATTACTGGAAATGTACATTAAGGAAGATCAGAAATTGGCTTGCTTTATTTAATAACCTGCAATTTAACTGAAATATTGTAGTACAGAATTGTTAACTCTGGTTACAGCTCTAGTGCTTTACTCATACTAAACCCAGAAATGCCAGCAGGAACAGCCAGGAAAGTTGTATTAAAATATTGTCGTTGGAGCAATCCTGAACGTTACGCTGAAGCCCAAGGAACAGCACATGCAGGCAGAATTTTCATCCAGACCTCAAGCCTCATGCCAATGTTGCTCCACTGACTGCCTGGGCAAAGCTATGATACTTCAAAAAAACAAGAAAAAGAAAAAAAATTATAGAAAAAGAAAAAATCCCCAAAGCCCAGTTTTACAGTATTGCAGAAGAAGAGCATCAATTACTTCGGATTTTAGCTAACACAGCTCATCACAGGTATAAACAAGGCAAAAAGTGAAATGCTGTTTACAAATGGGATTGCATTTCAACGGGAGGCACACATTTCTATTTTCTGTATAAATACAGGTGGATTAGGATATTTGATTCTAAACAGTCACTCTAAAATAAAGCCAGGTGCTATTCTGAAATGTGTTCTTTTTAACCCCTTATATCAAGGGAGATCAAGGCACAGGCTTCCCTCAAAGACAAATCTGCCTTTTTAGATGGTTCAATACTTCAACAACGCCATCCAAACCAGAAAGAACTTGAGATTCCAAGCAGGTGACTGCGGGAGTTCCATCAGGGAGAGATCTAGCAGTGATAATTAGCCACCAAAGCCCAAGAAACAAGGTACTCTTTTCACACCCCTTCCTTTCCTCCTCCCTGCAGGGTACCAGCATCAGCTGAAGCTCTTGTAGGCAGCTTTTCCAAGCGTTCTCCATCAAGCTCCAGCTAGGAGGCTATTGCCATTACTCCGTATTCCTTGGGGTGCTATTACCCCAAGTTGTTGTCACTAGCAGCCAGTAAGCACCCGAGTGCTTCGATCTGGTGACTAATGGCCTGTCCTCGTCCTGAAGGAAGGCAGCTCCAGCACACGTCCTCACCCGGGGGGATAGCAGAGCAAGGCCCCGCTCTCCATACCCTTTGTAACGTGCACTGAGCACTTCAGCGTTGTCTGCAGTGGAAATTCAGCCTACCTGGGACCTGAACTTCAGCTGAATGCACTTCTCTTAATTTCAGCTCTTTTAATTTCAGTTCTCTTCTCTCCACTGGAGCATTTGGCCCAACATAGCTGCGTAAGAGGCACCACAACTCTCATTTAATTGTGGGAGAAAGGGGATATTTAACATCACAAGGCAAATCAGAGGAATCCATGAACTGCCGTAAACATCTTTATGGGACAGAAATTGCTTTTGATGAAATAATTTGCCATGCGGTCGTATGATGAGAGCTGAGAGATGCCACATACATAAAATAAGAATAAAATGCACCGGCTACAAAATTAAAGATATATTTGCTGAGATGTTCCTAATTTGTTAGCACATTAAAAAAAAAATATATATATATAATTGCACACTGCACATCATCAAGGTAAGAATTTTGAGGCAGAAATATTTTTGTAATCTGCTCTGCATTTTTTTCAGCATTTTGTTGGTACTGGTTGAATAATTCCACTATGATCAACAGGGGCTAAAACAGCAATATCTTTTTGAGGCATAGTGGCAGCCTCAAGCTCTTTGTGATTGAGACTCTACTGGTTCTAAAAGTCACATCTAACCATTTATTTCTTTGCTGTTATAAAAATGTGACTCTCCTATTTTCTGCACAGACGTATAAACTGTTCTGTAAGAAAAAACAAGCCCTCTCTCCCCAATAGAAAAACACCTTAAAAAACTGCAGATTGCACCACCTAAAAAAAAAAACCACGTTTTCTGTGTCTTCTAACAATCAAGTTGTCCAGCAATCTGCTAAAGCCAGAGAAGTCCCAACGAAGTAAGCCACTCATTTTACAACCAACACGAGCATGAAACTGTTGAGACACAGCTAGGCTTTACAACAACCATTTCACATCCAGCTCTGCTTTTTTTTTTTCCCCATCTCCGCGCGTAACTTCTCCAACAGGAAACAATCCCGGAGATAGATGTTGCCCGTAAACCCACTCAGAAGTAGATAGCACTATGCAAATAATAACTACGATGAATTAAAAGGATGCCTTTTTTTTTTTTTTCCAGGCCCCAATGTTTGCAAGTCAGTCATTGACCGCGGGCTCTTATTTGCTCAAAAACTTTCTGAAGCGGCCTGTTTATTTCGGCGACGTACTCAACACACTGTCAGAGCAGCCACCACCCACCACTGCTGAATGACTCAGAGGTTAAAGGGTTAGAGGGAGAGAAGAAAAGGAAGAGCTCTAAGTGTGTCATTTAGTGAGAAGCAAGAAGTACGGATCAGCTATTTAACCGGCCTTGAGATCCACGGGACAATTAATTCAGTTTCATTAGGCACGGTTCACCAGATGGTGTGTTTTGTCTTATATTTATTCATAACTTGACCCTTGGGCTGGGATGGTTTGCCTGAAATTCAATTATGTGAATCCACTGCTGATCCACAGCAGCCTGTTGTGTCTCCAAATTAATAATTTTTGGACACCTCCCTTACAGTTTTTAGCTGCCGCCCTTGGAACATGTGACACTGACCTACAGGGATCTCTGCAAGCAAGGATTTCTTCCCAGTTCAAGGAACATGGAAGCGAGCAGCATCCAGTAAGAGCAGTGACAAATCACCCGGGTGGTTGCAGAATTGGAAAGAATTCATCAAGATTATCAGCTTTGGTCTGCTGAACCCTTCCGCCCACTTCTTTGCAAAACGGAAAGAACAAGCAGAATAAATATATTTCAGTCTGGAGAAGAGAAGGCTCCGGGGAGACCTTATTGTGGCCTTCCAGTATCTGAAGGGGGCTACAAGAAAGCT
>WTSP01003327.1:3933-22283 GCA_025331215.1 Actenoides lindsayi
TGATCCTGCTCTGGCAGGGGGGTTGGACTAGATGATCTTTCTAGGTCCCTTCCAACCCCTAATATTCTATGATTCTTTGATTCTATGACTCAAACTTTTAAGCATGCATCACAGTAAGAAAAGTATATGGCTGTTGCTTTTAAAAAGATGACCTTGATTCTACACCTGGTTGTTATAGGTAGAATTTACTTAGGTTGAATAGTAGTGTCCCCTGCCTTTTGCCACAAATAAATCAGCTGGTTTCTTCTTTTGTTCGTGTATGAAGCATAACAGGTTTCACAAATTGGCATTTAGCCAAAAAGCTGACTTGAAAACATGTATGAGATTTTTATCACTACTGTGTGTTCCTGGCAGTTTTTTCTATGACTGTGCAAGAGAGGGACTGACAATGTTCTCTAAAACCCTTAATTTGCATCTGTTTTGGAATATATTCTGGCACTAAATGTTTTATTTGCAGGCAAGAGTTAAAACTAGCTATTGAAAGTTCATTACATAAGTATATTTAGAAGGAAAGAAGGTGGTTTATTTCTCTACTTGGAAAATATCAGTTCTTATGTTAAGTAACAATTGCTAACCTAACTGCTGCCAGGAGCTATGCAGGATTTACTTTTTGTAAATCCCATTTTTATATGGCCATTAACTGCAATGACTGTAATGGAGGTTTTGTCAGAAGTGGTTGATTTCACTAAGACCAGACTTCAGTGTATTTGCCTGAGCTGCATAATTTTAACCATTAAACTAACAATGCCAGCCTTCACTAAGTCTCTACTCAAATAACCAGCAAGTTTGCTTGAAGAATTTTGTTTGCTTTTTTTTTTAACAGCTGAATAACACTGAAACTGAGATGACTGACTGTACTGAGGCTGTGCAGAGCAGTCTCTGTCTAAAACTGTGATCATAGTCTCACAATTCAGGTTTATTAAAAAAAAAAAATAATTATTGCGTTCTTCATTATAATTTATGTTCCAGGAAGAATGATTGATTGTAACTTGTCCTCAGTATTTGCATTTCCATTGTGAGACTGAACTATGTGAAAAAAAATATAAAAAGCAGAAAAAAATAATTTCATAGATTAAACTGTTATTTTAAATAAGAAATAAAAATCTCTGATTTCTAATCAGGTCATAAATAGGTTTGCTCTATTTATGAAGTAATAGAAGATGTATAAACAAGGAAGAAGATAGCTACTAGCCTGATACTTTTTCTTCTTTGAGGGCTGAGGGATACAGGTTTTAATGTCCTTAAGAGCTCAAGTATAACTTACATAGTTTGTGTACTAGCTTTGTTCTGCATTTGTCATAAAGATAAATACCTACCTTTATATGCTATGCATAGAGCTAGGGAGAAGGAAAGAGGAGTGATTGAAGATTATTATGAACAGAAAACTATCATTTAGAGAGTCATTTTTCTAAAGCTTAGCCCTCAAGTGCCTCGCTGAAAAACACATCCTATATAAAAATTGTCTGAATTACTTGGTTATTCCTGTGACCTATTCTTTGAGAACCAAGTAAACGTTCATATATCTGTAACATTGGTTTTGTTTGTCTTTTTTTTTTTTTTTTTTTTTTTAAATTTGCTGCTTGTTAGACAGACTGTCGTACTGCTACTAAGAAAATATTTGTTAGTGGAAAAAACCATTCCCTGACAAAAACACCTCCCAGAGACATTCAAACACATTATTTCCATAAAGAAAGCAGACTTTACCATATGAACTCACTACCCAAGAAATCTTATACTGAATCAGACCACCTAGTCCATTATTCTGCCTCCAAGGATGTTCCTAAACAAACACTGAGGCAAGACCAAGAACTAAAAATTCAGATATGGGCTATGTATCTTTTTTTCTCCCAAATTTATTTATTTTTAATGTCATAAAAGTGTTTCCAAGACAGACACGCCTCTGTGTATTTAACAAATCTTAATGCTTTTTTCTTCCCAGAGTTTATTCAGCCCTTGAACCCATACAATTTTTAGTAGCCATTGGAGGGAAAGAAAAAAAAGAAAAGTTTTACAGCTCTGGAACATTTTAAAAAGGGAGAAAAAATCCGAAACCTAAACCAGAATTTACTCAGTGATCTTTGGATTTTAATCTGATTTCTATTAGTTTATTTTGTTGATTCTTAGCTTTTCCTCTTCTCTCTTAGGCATAGTGAACGGTTAATCCTTAGCGAGTTTATGCTGTAGACCAGCTCTTAGAAGTGTTTTGCAGCAGCCTAATTTGATACCTTCATCGTTCATTTCTGACGTACTGTGCAAAAATTAACTTGTGCTTGAAGTTGCACAATTTTTTTGCTTAAGTGATTTCTGGATTATATCCAGAAATGCAAACCTTAGAGATTTTGGTGCTACTGAAATCAGCAGGTAAATATTCACCTCATTAGAGACAGGATTCCTTAGAGGATTATGTGTGATTCATAAACATATAGAGAGCAGAGTAAAAGTGAAAGGGATCTTCCTTCAACACTTTATTAAAACAAGTGCAAGAATAATTTGAACACAATTTTTTGTAACTGTTTTTGTAGTTAGAAGGTAGCAAATACTACCTCTGCCTTACTCTTCCATGGCCATATTAACATAATGTAGGCGAATTAGCTAAACTGATTGATCTAATGAAGTGCCATACAATATATCCAGGAACTCTAGTCTGTTTGCCTAATTAAGTGTCAATATGTCTCAAATGGTCCCTGAAATGATTTAAAGAAATTGTCAGATTTAGTCAAAGAAGCTTCCAATGACTTACACTACTGTATAAAGCTCTTAATCATTTAACCACAGGAGTGCTTCAAATCTCTCATCATTTTGTTCACTTATCCTAATGCATATACTAATGTCTAGTTGGCTAATTAGAGGAAGAAGTTTGCAGTGCTTTGACAGGCAAGACCAAAAATGGACCCTGTCCATAAAGGAAGTCAGAAAGGTAACTAAGACAATTCGCAAAAAAGGGATTAAGACACAAATAAGACAATCAGTTGCAAGACTGGGAAATTACAATTAGTAATCATTTACTAGCAAAGATTAAAATGAATGCATAATCATGGAAAATGCATGAAAATTCAGAGGAAAATCCTAGTAGGTTTCAATAAACCTCACAGAAACTACATTCCACAGCAGTTTTAATAGGTTCCTATGTTAAAGTCTTCTTCAAAAATTATCCTCCTTATATATCTTATAATCTGCTTTAAGAGGAAATACTAAGTATCCCCTACTCATTACTTCAGGGTGAGGTTAAACTGAAGGACAAGACATCATGAAATATTACCAAAAGAACTGTTAATAAAGCAGGAATGTAAAGAAAGAGAGGCAAGCGATGAAACATCTTAAAAGCCTCACATTTTGTAAGAGACCTGAAAAATCAAAGAAACTCATTAAATGGAGAACACACAACAATTTTACAAAAGTTCGCAAACTCTGAGAAACTTTTATGATTGAACAATCAACCATAACTTTGCATGTCTAATTTTATTTTGTCACATGTTGTATGACCAAAAATAAACTTCATGGTGTTAACAGTCTATATAGAGACTATAGCTAAATTGCAGCTGAATTATATGAAAATCGGTAAGTAAAATTTGGGATAATAACACTAGTATTTATTCTATGAGATTAGATTCAAAATAAGTTCAAACATTGTAGTGTAATAAAACGTAAATAACAATGAATTACAATATAGATAGTATATCACATTAATATGTTAAAATTGTAATCAGAAATAATTGGATTTTCAATATAGAAGTAAATGAAGTTGCTGAACCAAAAGGAAATTAACATTGATTACAAGTTGAATAAACTGTGCAGATTTGGAAAGTTCTGATTTATTGAGGTGGGAACTGATCCTAAGCCCATTACCATAAGGATTTAATTAATGTGTCATTATTTTTGCCAGTTAGTGCAAAGAGTTAGAAACCATGAAAAAATATAAATTTCTTTTGATAAAGAGAATCAATATAAAAATTACAAGAGAAGCAATCTCAAATTACAAGACTGGACACTAATAAACCTAGTTCATGATAACAATCAAGGAACAACAAAAGCTGCTAGAAAGCATCACATTTTATGCTATTTTAAACACGAAAACCTGTTGTCTTTCAGATTCAAACAATCAAATCTTTGCCTCTTGGAGAAAGTAAAATGTCTAGGAAATGTGTTTCTTTTTTGTCTGAAAGTGGTATTCATGTTTTTGTGCTTCCAGGTGGACTGTCCCTCATATTTCTAAATGCCTGCCCTTTGAGGAGCATCCAAAAACTTATAAGAGTATTACTTTAATCCTATTTCTGTACTCTGCCCAGTTTATACCATGAGTCAGAGAGCACTTAATAAACTTTATATAATAATATGATACTATCTTAAAAAGATTAAAAGAAGCTTCTGTAAAATTGATCATAGATGGAAGATGTTTTGGGATGACTTTGTGTTACATTACTACACCAGTACAGATTAATTTTTTGTGAACTAGGCAAAGATGGGAAAAGTGACTTGTTGGATAAGAGCCTTCAAATATAGGTTAATTCTTGATTTGAAAAATCATTCCATTCATGCCTCACTAAAAGGTGAATAATTCCTGTGCCAGTTGAAGAATGCAAGTCTATTCATGATTTTGTAGGTCTCAAAGTGTTTGTGAGGACCATGTGAGCATCTAGATAAATAGGAAGAAATAGATTTGGTTTTATCTGTTTACACTCTATACACACACACACACATAAAATTCTTGTCCTCTCTGCCTTCCCATTGACTTAAAAATACAAGAGATTTTGTAAATTACATTCTTGTTTGCTTTGAGTGGAGAACCTTGAGTTTTAACCCTCCCACCCCCCAGTGAAATTTGGATGTTCCTTTTATCATACGTGAATCCTATAAAAGATAATTAAATAATTTAAGTTCCATAATCTAATCCTTTCTACAGTAAGTAACATTTTTTAATTCACTCAATATAAAAAAAAAATTGTGCAAGAAATAATGCTGAAAACTTCTGAGTCTCAGTTTGTAAATGAGATGCCAAGGGCCTCCTGGTTACTCATGATGCCTGTGTCCCAAGCACATTGGCAGTATAGCACTAGAGAAGGAGAGTAGCCCTTTCCTGGGGGTGTTCCGGTGTAAGACTTCAGAAATTGAAGAAGTTTGTCACATTGTCTGTGGGATTCCCCAGATATTTAAAAGGGTCATATTTGAAAACAAATTTATCAGATAAAAGAAATCTTGCTTGAAGTATGGGTGCTCTTCATGGGAACTCTATAAACTAGGATTGTAATTTTGCAATGTTCATTGTCAACACTATTGCTATTCAACAGACAATTTGAGACAGCAAACCAGAAGGCTAAAGCTCTGTAAAAGTACACAAATCACCGTATCATGCATAGATCCTCTTTTTGTGTATAACGTTATCAGTACTGTAGGAAAAAGCTGCTAAATCTAGCTAGGTTGTTGCAAATGGTAAGGTCTTTCAAGTATATTTTATCAGATGCTCTCAATCTTCAAGTACAAAGAACATGTTAGAATTACTGGAGATATTTCTTTTCACCCAAACAGCAAAGAAAATAAAACAAAATAAAATGGCCAAGTGTATAAAAGATATCCCTAACTTGCTAACCAGACAAAAACCTTTAAGTATTTTCTCCTCCATTCTATTTTTGTCTATGTATATGGTTACTAGAAATACAACACTTAAGCTACCTAAGCCTAGATATCTCCTACTTTCCTTCCCTTTATTATTGTAGCTAAAAGCGATTTATAGGGAAACAGTTCAAATGTAAACCACGCAACTTGAAAGTCACCTAAATAGCATAAAAAAATTTCTGAGATGCAGTTTACATTTATTTTCAAGTTTCATCCTTTCTTTACTTTCTGCATTGTAAGACTGTGGTCGCACTGTTATTAGATTCCACTATGAAGGTTCAAGTTACTAACAATTCACTATTGAGGCTCTCTGTTAAGAGTGATATTAATGTATATAGCTTACAAGTAATAATTAATTTCTGCATCATAGTCTGTCAGGGGCAAGAAGAAGATGTATGAAGGATTCTGGGATAGCCATAAAAATGGTAGAATAGCTTGATCTGACTTTTGTAAAACTGTGGCTCTGACTACTAGGATGTATCCTGAGTCAGAGAATTGCATCTGCATGAGGTCTTCCCTTCCCAACTGCTTTTATAGTGAACCTGAACAGGTTACATGGTATATTTTAGGCCAAATTCATGCTTTTTTCCCCAGAGTATAGATGAAGTGGAGACACCAATGTCAAAAGGTAATTGCTCAGCTACATCAGCCAAATGCCACTGATTTACAAAAATGTTGATTTATGTCACACAAAAGCAGCACAGAAAGCAAGCACCTGGGTCAAGTGTGCTTTTTCATATTTTTCTCTTTACTTTCTTTCTGGGTTCAGTCACAAGAAATGATACAGAGCCAGCCTGAAGAGTGGAACTGAATGTTTTGGGGAAGGCTGTCAATTTTAAAGCAGACTCAGGTGTAGATGTAATGGCCATATCAGAAAAGACTTTCACTCCCCTCACAGCTGAACCAGCTGTTGCTAATCCAAATAGTCCTAGAGGTAGCATAAGCACAGACAGCAAAATCTGCAGCTTTAATACTTCTGCTTAGGAGATTTCAGACATATTTTCCTTCATTGGGACAGTTAGTACTTTCTTGATTAAAGGAATGAAATAAAAATTAAAAGAGCATACATTGAGCTCTTTTATGTGTTCTGCACACAGTGTCACTGTTAAGAACACGGAATCTACAAACTTCACCAAATTTTCTTTCTCACACTTCTCAAATAGTTTCCTGTGTAACACAGAGTTGGACCAGCTACATTCAGCATCTTGTATCATCAGACCCTGACATGTCAGGAAACTTGGAAAGTGCAGCAGAGACATATTGTGTTAGAAGTATGGTGTGGTCTGCTGTCACATGGGAAAGAAGAATGTGAAAACACAGACATGTGAGAATCTCAGAAAAAAATAACTGAGAGGAAAAAAACATTATACCTTTCTAATTGTGGAAAACTTGTCTTGTTCTTATTTCATAATAAGGTTACAAATATACGTATTTTCCTACATGTTCCTCCTTAGTCAATTTTAACCTAATGGCCAAATTCAGCCATTTATGGGACAGGACCCAAGGTCTTCCCTTATTCAGGTTCAGAATAGGTCTAAGTGCTAAAATGACATGTTGTTTCTGTAGGACTGAAGATTTACATGTGTTGGCAGCTGTCCTGATCATCAGTATCCTCTAGAAAGCTGCAAGATATGCTGTTGTTGGTAGGGTGCAGTTTCAAGAAAGGGTGATTTTTCATTCCCTTCGTCTCCTAGGAAAAGGACTGGTTTCCTCTGAAGTTTGCCTGCTCATTTTTCTGATTTTCCTTAGTCAATATTGTACCTTTATTACAGTTTATATTGTCCAACTATATACTCAGTTTTGTAGTTGCAATCTTGAGAAAGCTGAAACACTCATAAAGTGTGTCAAGGCAGGATTCTAGCCTCTGCAGGATTGTTATTGGATGCTGAAAAGCTGAGAGCCTATAAAGAAATACCCAGACCATGAGAAATGGCCGCACCATTAAATACTTTATAGAAAATATGTAGGGTTAATGTTTATTTGAGTATCTATAACCTTAGCAGTGTATTATTTTAGTTTCATGTAGTCATATAATGCTTTTATAGTCTCATTGAGAAAGGAAAATAGTATGCACAATTAGAAAATGAACTACCAGTGACTGTCAGGATATATGGAAATCCTGCAGGTAAGTCTGTAGGTTTGAATTATAAATTATTGAGAGACCTTGAACTTGTGGTGTCTATCACCAAGGTGCTCTTTGTCAGATCCTTTTCAAAGGTCACTGTTTTTAGACTAGCCTGATTGAGTCCATTATCAGAATATATCTTACAGTCTGTAACAAATATGTAATTATAATACAAAAACTTACAAAAAGTGTAGAAAACTGTCATTCTTAATTTCTTCAAAGGTTCCATTGTTTTTGTTCCATTGATACAAAAACAAAACAAAGGAAAAGAAAGAAAGGTGATGCTTAAAAATCATCCTGGTTTTGGAAAATATAAGTGGGATTCCTGTCACCTGTGGTAAAAGCCTCCACAAAGGAAATTAATTTAGTCCTTAGAAAAAGATCTAAGATAAATGGGGTAAAATCACTGTTTGGAGGTACCTCTTTCTTCGCTATTCACTACAGGAGCATATATAACCCTTTTAAAGTAAATGTATTTTCTACAGCAAAAGTTAAATGAGATGAATCTCACACTAAATAACCCTTTAATAGCTAAAAGCTGAGGGAGGACATTCTTGACAAATATCTGGTGAGGAATACAAATTCTTGACATAGTGCTGCAATGTCCAAAGTAGTTACTATCTGGAATCTGCTGGAAGTAAAAAAAAGGTGTAAAATATGGGTAAATAACAAAACCACATGCTAACAATCTGTGCTGTCTCCACATACATGAGACAAAACCTATAGTCTGGGTAATAATAGTCACAATATATTTCAGAATTTGTTGTTACTTTCTTGTAGCAGATGCATTAAAATACTTACTGAATACACCAAATGTATTGATAAATAGTGTGCATATATGTCTGTTTCTGGAAAAATATTAATTAAGAGTTATTTGAAGTGCAGTTTGTTACATCCTAATTTCCATTTTCCAAGATTATACAGAAGTTTTATAATAATGACAGTATCAATACTGAGTTGGCAAGCAGGGAGGGAAGAAACCAAAGATAAAGGGTGGTGGGTTAGATGGTGGAAGTCTGTATTAAAAATGGCTTTCTCCTTCATTATTTGACTGAGACTTACTCTATTTCATATTGGTTTAAAGATGTGACAACACTGATATTAGAAAAGAAATGCATACTTTTACCTATGCAGTGAAATGCCTTTGGGTTCTGTAACAGAACATTGTAGTTCTTGTTATTTGTGAGAGACTCTTCTTTAATTCAAAGAAATACTGAAGTACAAGGATATACTCCAGACCTTTGTAGGTCCTCAAGACAGCTTTGTGAGAGAGGTGTTAGGTATAGTCCAGGCCAGACACTGTGAGCTTGGAGTAAAGTGTCTGATGGAAAGCTAAGAGATTGGAACTAAGAGGCAAAAGTAGTTTATGTATATTTCTACAGAAAGATGCAAAAAATAAATCATTACTGCTTGAAGCAGAAATAAGGATATCCTAGCTATCTTACAAACAAATCAGAACCCTTTTTAGCCTCTAGTAAGGGTGAGACCTGGCCATTGTGACACTGCCTTTCTCAGCCTGTCCCAGGGAATGAATTGACTACTAAGGAGATATTACAATGACGTGGTGTTAGGCTATTCCGCTAATCAAATCTGTCAGGGAAAGTTTTGAAAGTTAAGGGTAGATAAAATTTTCATTTGTTACCTGTTATGACTCATGCATTCGTTTATCAAAACCAGTGTTTTAAATTTGACTTAAGTTTCTTTCATTTTAATAAAATGTCGCTGTCTGCATATTAAAGAACTAAAAGCTGTGAAGATGCAGTAGGTGCTTTGTATTTTGCTTGTCTGTAAATGTAGGGGTTTTTTTTCTACATGGAGTACATGAAGATATATGCTTTATAACTTTACTGTCTTACCATTCTCAGAAGGCAGAGCAATCATCTGATTAATGTCTGTAACATTGCATAACATGAATGTACGTTCCAAACCTTCAGACAGTATTGAAAATTTCTCCTCTTTCAAATATGGAATATTAATCACTCTACCTCTTTCTAGTATTCCTTCAAGTAAGAACAATGGGGTGCATAGTCTGAATAAGGTATATGCTGCTTTTAATTAAAGCAACATATCTTAGATAAAACTAAGGGTATAGAAATCAGATATTACTTCCTTTCTCTAGTTATCTTCTAGGTATTATTAAGATTTTTGGAGGGAAGAATAAAGTAGAAAGTAGGGTTTAGCTTTATTATAGATGTGAATCACATCACTAAGAGATAACACTATATTATTTTTCTGGAATGACAATGAACACAATCACCTTAAGAAGCTCCCTTTCATGCAGTATTTAAAATGATAAGTGAAGAATGTATCAAGAATAAAATAGAAACACAGGTAGTGTTTTGGTTTCTCTGTCCTACACTTCAAATAGTGAGAATAAGTTAATAGGTAACTGAAAAAACACATTTGAACTTTGGAAAAGACTGTATGAATTGCTACAATATTTAGTTTCCTAGTTTGACTCAGAAGTCAAAACTTAAAATTTTAAATCACATATCCCAAAACAGTAAGGTTTTAAGTTAAATGTTGAGAAATGTTTAACATGTGTCATTGTGAGTTTGCCTCTAATTAGTGGTAATACCAAGACAGGTTGAGAATTGTTTAAAATTCTAGCATAAATTAATTGATTTAATGAAGTCTTTCCTTTGGTTTATTGAGAACATTTGTTCATTCTCAGGTTCAGCATTCACTTTATTGTTAATATGTACATGACTGTATCAGTTAGAGATCATGTGTGGGTGGGCTTCCCCATGCTTGCAAAGGCAAGTGTAACTGGTGCAGCTGGAGCCTTGCAGCTATGGGGAAGGTCTCTACACCAGCGGGGTTCTGCTTGTTTGACAAAGCTGCTTTGTGTGCTTTTCCATGAAAGACTCAAGGTAATTTTACAAGTCAGACAAATGACAGACAGGAGAGCATGCTGTCTTCCCCACTGTGCCAGTGCAGCACTGATTCACAAGAACAGATGACCTTGCTGTGACTGGGAAGAAAGTATGTGGCAAAGCTGATTACTGGTATGAGTCTGGTACAATACATCA
The DNA here is from genome assembly GCA_025331215.1 of Actenoides lindsayi. NCBI lineage: Eukaryota > Metazoa > Chordata > Aves > Coraciiformes > Alcedinidae > Actenoides > Actenoides lindsayi. Next base: position 14,701 of record WTSP01003327.1, read on the forward strand.
ACTGCAAAAGCATCAGTGCTCTATGTTCTGCAGCTTTCGCCTTTAACTGGAAACTATCTGCCTTTCCTTTGCTAAGGTTGAAAAAATTGGTATCCTTGCCTTCCGCAGATACTAATCTTACCTGAACTCAGAGCAGTGGCTGGCAATGCCTTCCACCCAAACTGTCAGTGCATTCACTGGACAACTAACTCATCACTTCCTTGAAAATACATGATGATCAAAAACCTGTATAACTGAAGTCCTGATTCAGAGTTTCTTGTTTGGTAACTAAAGAGCTGACACTATGTCACTAGCTTGAATAGGCGAGGACTCATTAAAGTGATTATTGTCATGTAATGACTAGGGTCAATTTCACTTGCAGGCATTGTGAGATGTCTAGCTGAAGCTTGGATATAGAAAAAAAATGTATGAAAAGAAGCTTTTTTTAATGAAAAGGTAGAGTTCAAAATAGTGTAGAGACAAGTAAAAAGGACATCTATGCAAAAAGCAATAAAATAAAATTGTGTAGAGTTGAAAAATATACAAAAATGAATGAAAATAAGCATTTGAATTGCTTCTGAGAAAATGTTAAGGTATGGTAGCATCTATATCAATTGTAATAATGCAATTTCTCTTTTAGGGGTTGCTTTTATTTATCTTTTAGGAGTTGTTTTTATTTTCATTTAGTTGTATGTCCTTTTCTAGTATGAAATATTACATGTTTTTTCTCAACTGTATCCTGTAACAAGGTATTTGCCATAGTATTGCAAGATAATAATAAATTTATTTGATAATGCATCTCTCTCACTCCTCTCCATATTTTCTTTCCCCTTTAATATTTTTGACAGGTGCATTGAGATCAGAATAGCAAATCTGCATAATTTAAATGAGAAGGTCATGTAGAGAGGGATTCGTTTGTTTGAACTGTATACAGATTTGAGGTACATTTTTATACCTCTTTAAACGATTTCAGTCTGTTAAATGTGAATCCTGATTGAGCTCTTCAAATCTGAAAAATAGTCCCAACGAGTTAGTGGAAGGACTAGAGGATTTGAGCAATAAACAGTCACTTCTTTTTCAGCTGTCCTGTAAGGAAAATTTTCAAACATACAATAACATAACAGCATGTTATGCTCTCTATTATGTGTAGAGTTGGCAAATTAGCAGGGAAGGCAAAAAGCCAAAAGTTGGATAATAAATAGGAAGAATGTTGAAACAAAATAGTCATGACTATTTCAATATGTACTATTGCCAGGGGAAAAAGTCAAACCCACGTCCTTAATTTTGTGAAGGAGGAGATGATGACAGGCTGAGGAGTCATCACAGACAAACAGGCCAACTAGCAGTATCTGGCAAACAGTACATGTATACTGAATGTTGAGCTCAGGTTCGTTCCCTACCTTCCTTAAAGTTAACATTATTTATCTTCTACAACTAGGTTAAGTTACCCGTTCATATGTTCTTGATGTCCACCATAGCTATTGCTGTATGGTAAAAGCAAACATATAATGTGGATGGATTCAAAGAGTGTGGGTGCTACTGTCTCCTTAAACCCAGTAGATGTTAGTATCAGATGTATGAATGTTTCCTTTTGGACTGAAAGTCCATCAGAGCCTTCTACAATTATACATGTAATTTGAGATAATTCCAAGGTATTTCAAATCAGTGTTTGAAAGCATTGGTTGGTGTGTTGATTGCACATTCAACTATTTTAATAGGTTAATTTGTCACTGTTACTCAGAGCAGAGGAAGTGATGATAAAGTATCGGTAACTTCTGACTTCAGGCAAAAGTGTTTTTAGATGTTGGGTTTTGTTACAAGTCTATTTTTTGCTTTATCTATGACAGTGTATGCGTTTTGTCTTCTTTTAGAGCCTTTGGAATATGAGTATCACTAATAAACTAACAGGAGTTGACAAAAACGTAAGTGTAAATGATGGATTTTGATGTAACCCGTAGGGTAAAATCTATTGAAATCAATGACAGATGTCTAATAATCTCCAATGGAGTATCATAAAAATATTATAATATCTTAACTAAACATTAAAGTAACATTGACTTAAACTTTTGCTCACTGAATTGAATTGGTATTAATGTCAGTGGGAACAGGAGCATACTAGTATTAAGAAAAAAGATTCCTTCAGTAGGAAATAATTTAAATGGTCTTATGCATTTTATGGATTATGCTTACATAACAAGTTATTACCAGTAGAAATAAAGGTGTTGGAATGACCACCAAAGTTATTAAGGTGTTACTGCTTTTATTTCTCTAAGTAGTTTGGTTGATGCCAGAATAACCAAAGATAATAGGGCTGCTAGTGTCAGTAGAGTGAGTACAATTTAGTCCTTCATGTACTGTTGTTGCGTGGAGCAGTAGTTCAAGCCATGATTATTCTGTTAAACCCTTGCATTCATTCAAAGTTTCTACATGCTGCTTCTATTTACAAAACAGTATTCAGGTATTGCAAAACCTAATGAATTTTAAATTGCAAGACAATGATACAGATTTCTGTGAACACTCTGAAGTCATCCATCATTAAATACATTTTACAAAATAATTCCTTTTTGCTTACCTGGACCTTAACTCTTTGTCATCTTATCACTTGACTTCATGGAAATATAAGACATAATTATGTGACTTTTGAATGTCCTCTCTATTATCAGTGGTTTTAGAGTGAATGCTCATTTACATACAGTAAAAGCTTAATTTTTTTATTTCATTTATTTTCTGGAAAAACCTTAGTACATATGAATTTTACTATTTTGGGCTTATTTGTTTTGATATTATTTACTCAGAAAATACATTTAGATGTTCTGTAAATAAGAAATGCACTTATTTCTTTGCATTTCCTAATTTATGGTGATATTCAATCATCGATACTGGCTTCACCATCCTATCAAAAAATTACTAGATTTTTGTCTATCTGAAATATCTTTGCATGAAAAAAATTTTTTTTGTGAATATAGTGGTGTAACAGAGTTTTCTCTATTCATGTCCTTCTTTTGCTATCACTCATGTAGGATATATTGTTATTACATTTTATACCTTAGATACTGGGCAGTCAATGAAAACACCAGAAGATCCTTCTTGTACTTTGAAAGGATAGTTGGGCAGCAAGACCAATATGTACATTCATAGTTTGGATTATAAAGACAATTTAAGAGAAATGAGATACAACTTTTGAAATTTTAGTAAAATGTAGCTGCAATATCTTGGGTAGAATTTTGATCTGAATAGCTCAGTAAACCTGGTATTTTCAAGGGACTTAAGAATTTTTGAGACAGAGCAGCAAAATCAACAGCACTTCTCCATATCTAGTGCTAGGATCCCTAGAGCTATCAAGAAATGATTATTCTATAACTCTGAAGAAGAATTATGTATTTAAAGTTGATAGCACCAGTACAAATTATGATAAACTATGGTTCACAACACTGAATTTAGTTGACTGCTAGATCTAAAATAGAATTTTTAGGTGTGTTTTATATTCAGTACAAAATCATATTTATGTTATGTAATTCTAAACATGTGTTATCAATTTGCATCAAAAGGTATAATATTTCCAGAATAAAAAGTAGGGATGATGTAGCTCTTTGTCTTCAGAATCCTTTGGTTAGAGTTTATATTCTGGTATTCGTATGTAGCTACTTATAAGTGGCAATTTTACAGAGAAAATCACTGGATAAATTAAATAAAAGAAAAAGAAAGTTAAATGGTTTTGACCATGATATACAGTGCAGTGAAAAGTGATACTGTTACCATGTAAGATGTAAGGTGGCTTTAGAGGTGGAACATTATAGCCTTGCCATAAATATAGTTAGTATTTAAATCTATCTGAAGAAGCCCTTCTCAAATGCCTGTTACATTCCTTAAACCTTTTTCAAATAGGCAAATTTGAGAATACGATTTAACTGTTAATCAGCCTTTCTAAATGAAAATGTGAGCCTGTGAGTTCTTGGCATTGACAGAAAACAAAACATAGTAATTTTATTCTTTCAAGATTATCAGAAACTTTCATACATAAAGAGGTGATAGAATCAGAGACAGTATCTTTTACAAAAACTGCTTAATGTTGAAGAGGTAAATTGGTATATATCAACCATTATTTAATGAAGCCTATAATCCATAGTTTCTCAGAACAATAATGTAAGGGTAAAGGAATGAAGTCAGTTATTTCAGCTACATTTTTACTTGACTGATGTTTTTAATGTTTCTAATCCATTGGAATTATGGTACAAAATCCTCTTTACAAGCTAAAGTGAATGACTTAATGTTAATATTATTGAGTAATATCTCATAGGCCAAGGGTCCTATAAAGCACATCAGCAGTTTTGCTTTCCTTAATTTTTATAAACATGTGTGAAATAAACAATCCACTGATATTTCAGAAGCTAAGTTCTAGGCTAACATGATGTAGTATAGACAGCTTTTGGGCAAATTGTTTTTTGCAGCCCATAGGTCCCTTTCAGGTATGTCTGATGCCTGAGCACAACAAGCAGATGCAATCCTATGGCAAAATAGTGGGGATAACTAAAATTAAATTGAATAAAATAGATTTTAAAAAAATTCCTGCTTTGGGATACACTTGAGAAACAAGTAAGGTAGTTCAGCAGAGGACCACAGTGTTTTCAGGAGCCGTTACTCTGGGTACCTAGCCAGAAGGATGACTGTACTACAAGGCTTTGCCTCTGTCTCTTTTGCCAGTCTTTCAAGGGAGGAAACTCAAAGATGTTCTCACCTGGAGAGTACCATTGACAGAAAATGGGGCTATAATATGGATTTAGACATCAAAAAATCTTGTTTATGAGATATAAGGGAATAACTTGAGGTAGAAATTATAACTACTGATTTAGACATCTTTCTTCCTTGTTTAGAATAAATGAAAGTCCCTTCTAAATTCAATCTAAAAATGAGATTCGTTTGTGTTTGGTTTTCTAGCTCCAATTTGGTTTTCTAGCTCCAAAGGTTTAGAGAGTTTCATCTCCTCTTTACTGGCAGCTATTATGTCCTTTGTACTCTGAAAATCTTTCCATATATCATGAGACAGCTTCAGCTAGGTTAAATATCTTCCTTTCTTCTGTGTTCATGAGGCCATACCTCCGACACAGACTTTTTCAAGTGCTATTCAAAGTAGTTGAAATGGAAGACCTGTCCAATTTTGCAATGTTGGATGAATCCAAGTTTTATTATCCTACTGCCTTTTAAACTTGAGTACTGAATTACAGAAAATGGGGATTTCAAAATGGAAATTTCTAGCCCTTTCCTGCATTACCATGAAATACAAGGGTTACACTGGTGTTTTTGTTTAAGACAGTAAGCGCACCTCTAGACATTTAGAGGGAAACTGCATTCTGTTGAGCAACCTTTGCTGGTCTAACTGTTACTTTTAGTAGAATTAAACTGCTGTTAAGACTAATGTTGTATGGGAGATTGTGGAAGACCACAGAATTTGTCAAGAAAAAATAAATGCGATGTTGTTCTTCCTCTTGTTCTTTCACTCACCTGTATTTTCACCTTCTGCACAACTCCCCAGAGACTGAAGACATTAGCCCTTAAATAAGTTAATTGTTTGTTAGCACAAAATCGGTAACCTACAAAACCCAACCAACCAATGAAAACCCTAAATTATTTAAAATTCTTCCTGAGAAAAGGGAATTGTCCATGGAATAGTGGTATTTTTTTCCATCCCCTTTGTTTCTCACTAGGGAATACTTTTTTTCAAGAGTATGCTGATAGGTATTTTGGTGGAAATCCACAGAATCAAGTGGGTTTTTGACATCCAAATCACTGTTGGAAGTATCCATTCTGCACCTAGAAATTTCGCTACAGAAATGGCCAGTGGGCTCCTGTTTCAGCTAGCTAACTCAACAAGAATCATAGAGGCAGCAAGAGGGTTAATTTATGAAACCTATTAACTATCATTTTTATCTTGAACAAATACATCAGATTGAGCAGTGCCCTGGCAAGTGTACAATAGGGAGCAATGTGATATTACATTGAGAAGACCTTCTATTACATTCTGTAACTTTTAAAGCCAGTTTAAATAGATAGAAAGGTGTAGCTAGGATTCAGTTAAGGTTGAAAACTCCTGTCCTTTGAAATGTCTCTTCAGCATTTTTGATTAGCTGCAGTGTTTTAGAATTTTATCTATCTATCTATTTATTTATTTATTTAATGTTTAAATGGATGATATTTTTCAAACATCTGAAGTTTGGGCAAATACATTAAAAAGGCTGCCTTTTCAGAAAACTTTCTTCACATTTTTTTCATTTAAATGGACTTTAGAAAGGGTAGGTTTATGCAGACACAAGATACAATTAGTAAGAACAATAGAATAATTGTCCAGAAAATAAGAAGGGAAATATACTCAGTTCCACATTCTATTTTTACTTAATGAGGAGATTGTTTATGTTTCACTAAAGTGGAAAATCTATTTTTGAGATAAAACCCCTAATATTTAGTATATTAGCTGGAAATTTGTCTGTCATTGTGTAAAATGTGAGGAATGACGACTAAAAACTATAAATGACAACTTTTTACCTTGTACAGGTTTTACTGCTAGATTACTACAAAATTCATTGTTTAAAGTGGAGCTTTTAAATTATTTATATAAATGATTTGAGTGAAGGTTCTGAAATGGAAAAAAAAAAAAGTGCTGAACAAAGGAGCTGATGGCATAATAACTTCCACCAATATCTCAACCAGTATTATACAAATACAGTTTGCTGTAGATCACTACAGAATAATGGTTCTAGTGTTAAAATAGGTGAGGACAACTGTATTTTCTTAGGAATCTGACTTCAAACCTTGTCCCTTAAGGTTGACCCTGTGTGTAATTAGTGACAAAAAGTCTTCAGCAGCAGCTAAATGTTCTGGTGTGAAGGAACCCTGTCAAGGGCTAAATTCTGCCAATACGTATTTATGTCAGTGATTCTGTCAATTAATAGGACTACTTTAGTAGTTTAACAGCATCGATAAATGTCCGTCTGTGGGAAGTTCATGAAAATGATATGAGTAAAATGTTACGAACAAGAAGCGTAGCACAAAAAACTTGTGATAATATCTAATGTGAAACTCAAAAGGAGCAGAATCATTTTACTGTAGAAAAGTCTGTGGAAATATATAATAGGAAGAGAAATGAAGCTATGATGGACACATGGAAATTTAGCAGATGGGAATGATAATAGTGATATTTTCCTTGTTTTCAGAACTCTCACATTCCTGGTTACTAATAGTGATGTTACATTTCTGCATACAGGAAAAAAGTTGTCTTCAGAAGGAATTCTCTAAAAATTTATGTGGCATCTCCGTCTTTTTTTGATAATACTTAGGTGTTGCATTTCTAAAATAAGTAGGCTTTGTGACGGAATCTGAGTTCTTCAGTTTATGAATAATATGTATCAATGTCACAATGCAAGTAATTGTTTGATGTTTCCATGTTATTGAATTTCAATTTAGTTCTTCAAAATTTTAAAAGACTAAAATTGTCCAGTTATTTAAAAGCTTTTACACTTAAAATCTACCTTATTGGTTGTCACGGTTTAGGGTCAGGGCAGCCCCTTAGACCTATAACAGATGCTCTCTGTTAACCCCCCTCCCTCCCCAAA
>WTSP01003331.1:0-41027 GCA_025331215.1 Actenoides lindsayi
CCCGCTGCCTCCGCTGCCGCCATGGCCGCCGCGGGAGGGCCGGGGACCCGCCGCCTATCGGGCAGCAGCGCGCGTGCGCGGCTTCACAGCCGCCTCAGGACACGTCAGCCTCCCGCCGGGCCTTCCATCTCTCCCACCCACCCTGCGACCACGGCGCTGCCTGGCGCCTGCTTCCCGGTGCTCCCCGGTCGGCCGCTCCGACCCCGCCGCGGCTGAGGGAAGGGGCAAGACTGAGTCGCTTCGCGGAGCCAGCTCGCTCGGAAAGCAACGGCTGAGGCAGAAGGGGAGGAAAAAACGGCTGGAGCTGCTCAGGCATCATCGCGGGCAGCCGCGAGGTCCCCGGAGGCCCGGGGGCGGGGCCTGCAGCGAGCAGGGACGTGGCCGCACCGGCCGTACCGGAGGAGAGCTCGTCAGGCCCCGCAGACCGCTGAGCCGCCGCCGCTGCCGCCATGGTGAGGAGCTGCCGCGGGCAGGGGGTGGCCGAGGCGCCCCCTCTCCTCTGCCTGCGTCCGTCGTCTCTTATCCCCACCCCGCTTGTCTCTTCTCTCCGCAGCCCGGTCCCAACCCCAGCGCCACGAGCGTCGGCTCCTCCGGCCGCTCCCCCAGCAAGGCTGTGGCTCCCCGCGCGGCGGGCTCCACGGTCCGGCAGAGGTAGGTGCTCGTCGCGGCTTCGCAGGGCGGGCGGCCTTTTCCCCCGCGGCCTTTGCGCTTCTGTATCGGCACTAGCGGGGCCAGCGGGACGAGGGCAGGGACCGGCCCCCTCTACTCGGCACTGGGGACGCCGCACGTCGAATACTGGGTTCAGTTGTGGGTCCAGCGCTACAAGAAAGACATCAGGGGCTGGAGCGGTTCCAGAGAAGGGCAGCGAAGCTGTTGGAGGGTCTAGAGGACAAGTCTTAAGAGGAACGGCTTCAGGAATGGCGGTTGTTTAGCCTGCAGAAAGGGAGGCGAAGGGGAGACCTCCTTTCTCTAGAACCCTCTGAAAGAGGGTTGTAATGAGGTTAGGATTGGTTCTCCCAAGCAACAAGCAATGGGACAAGAGGAAATGGCCTAAAGATGCACCATGGCAGGTTTAGTTTGGATAGTAGAAAAAATGTCTTCACTAAAAGAGTTGTCAAGCCCTGGAGCAGGCTGCCCAGGGAAGTGGTGGAGTCACCATCCCTAGAAGTATTTAGAAGGTGTGTAGATGTGGCACTTTAGGATGTGATTTAGTGGTGGACTTGACAGTGCTAGGTTGAGTTGGACTCAATGATCTTGAAGCTCTTTTCCAACCTAAATGATTCTATGATTATACTTGGTGGCTGGGCAGCCCCATCATGAGGGGACAGAGGGACAGTGCAAAGGTGGTGTGCTTCTGTGGAGTGTGTGGGGAGGGCTGCTATGAGTCTGACTCCTGGGGCTTGGGTGCACCTGGCTGTAGCCCCGAGCAGTGCTGTGCTAGCCATCGGGCCCTCTGCTTGCCTGGATGTACAGGCTGATGCGAGTGTCTTGCTTCTGCACATCTGGGGTGTTTAGTGCTAGAAGCTGACAGACTGCTGACGTATTTTGGGCTTTGTTTTGTTCTGTTATCCCCTAAAGGAAGAATGCCAGCTGTGGGACGAGAAGTGCAGGCCGTGCCACTTCCACAGGCACTGGTGGGATGTGGCGATTCTACACTGAGGACTCCCCGGGGCTCAAAGTGTGAGTTGGCCATATGGCTGGTGGCAGGCATGGGGGCTGTGTGTTTCACCTGCTTATGTAGTCTTTCAGTCTTTGTATTGAGGGAGAATTGTTCTGGTCTGCATAGGAAAACATCCTGAGTTGATGGCTGCTTAGATAGGTTTGGGTTTAACTATTTTTATTAAATCTCTAAACCTGGAGATGGAGTTTTTAAATTTATGGTGAATTTGAAAAGCTAGGTACAAATTGTGTTTTGCACTTACCTAGATTTACCTTAAGTGGTCTCTGAAGACCACAAGCAATCCCTTTGAAGCTGGGAAAGATTACTTGTCACAGTGAATTAGCATGTTTATACATGTTTTTGTTCTGTTTTAATTAAACATTTGCTTTTTCTTTACTAATAGAGATGATCCTGTGCTCCTTGTTGAAAATGTAGTATTACTGATATGTCATATGCTTGCAGAATCTCAGGTGTTTTTACTGAAAAGCTGAAGATAAATTATTTTAACCAAGCTTGCAAAGCAAATAGCATTCCCATACCTTGTATATTTCTGGTTTCACAAGGAAAATACTCCAAGATGATGGTCAGATGCTATGATGGTAGCATGCCTTAACCTGTAAAGATAATGTAAGTTTTTATTTTTTGGCCAGGTCCAGAAATTAAGATCCATTTCCCAAACAAGCTTTGCAGCTTAATACTTGGGTAATAAAGGTGGAAGGTGTATTTCAGTTGATGGGTGTGTGCTAGGTCATACCCTGAGTGGGAGTCTGTGCTAGGTGTAGAGTTGTACTTCATAGCCACTTGTTCTTACGGGATTGAAGAGACTCAGGACACTCAGGGGTGTCCCTATTACTTCTTTTTTCCTTGAATCCATTAGTATTTTATTTTGTAACCTTTTAAAAGGGCTGCTGCTGGCTGCATAAACAGAACGTTTGGGGAAAGGCTGGTGATAGTCTAGTTAGAGATTGTTCCATGAGTAATCCTTCCTCTGAAGTTGTCTTAACGTATTTTTATTTTCATATGTGCCTTACACTTTAAAAACCAAAAACTGTACAGCAGACCATAAAAGTCATGGTGTTCTGCTACTACAGGTCTTGCTTTCTCTGTTCTGAATCCAGAGAGGAGAAAAGGCGAAGAAAAAAAAAAGAAGAGTAACAATAAATGTTCCAGAGCAAATCTATGCAGACAGGCATGGCAACTATTTTCTGTTTTGTTTGGTCTACTAAAGCTCAATTAAAAAAAAGTTACTGAAATCAAACTCAAAAAACATGCGTTCAGCTGTTAGGCAGTTTTTTTTCAATAGACTTGTGATACAGATTGTCAAAGCAACTTTACCGATGTCTTGTGGTTTCCTTGTGAATCTTTTAGTTTGACTTTTGATGTTGAGTGGCCACTCAGTTGTTCTGGTCTTCGATACAAGCACATCAACAGATAGGTTTTTCCTTTCTCTTTGTGTTGCAACACAGTGGTTCCCAATTTTAAGGTTTTGAAACACTGGGAGTGGGTTTTTTTGCAAGCTGCTACAGGCATGGTCAGACTTTTGAAGAAACAAAAAGAAGTGAGTTGGTTTTACAAATCACCCCCATGCTATGTGTGACGTTTTCTGCACCATGGCTCGGGATCAACTTTCTTCTTGCAGCTTTCCATGTATTTTTCTGCATATGTTTTTTTCTGTAGCAACCAATTGTTACGATCTCTGTTGTATTCAGTAGGCTTAAAAATGAAAACAGAGTAGAGAGGGGTTGTGGTTGCCTCTGTAAAGTGCTTCAGCTGAAGTTGCTTTTAAAAATGTTTGTGGTCACTACTGCATACAGCAGTGTGAAGACTTAGCCTGGTGGTAGGTTGTTTCTTTTTTTTTTTTTTGTCTGTGTGTTTTGTCATGTTTAAAATATGAGCTCTTAAAATTACTATGAAAAAGTACCTGAGAACAGGTTATTTCATGGTAGCTGTGATCAGGAAAGTTCTGCTTTAGATCAAAAGTTTTATATATTATGCTGTGCATAATTATACCTCTGATGCTTCAGGTATTTTGTATCTGTACCCAGTGTCAGAAGAAGTTTGGTTTGCCTTTGAAAGTATTTTTACCTATAGTAGAGGATATTACAAAATACATAAGTCCTTAAAGACAGTGTTAGCAAAGGGAAGCCATGGGGGGGTTCTGCTTGAGAGTGGATACTATATTTTTCTCTTCGAAACTCAGATCGAGCATTGCATGCTTTGAAAAGAAAGAAGTTTAAACCCAAACTTGTTGCTCTTTCTGTGACAATTGTTACTTGTGATTCCTGTATCTTGGAAGAGCTGCAGGTGGTGTTTCCTGTGGAGCCATGGTAGACAATCCCATTGGGCTTGGGAGGTTTGCACCTTTTGTCATTGGTTTATTGGCCAGATGCTTTCTGTCTGTTTTCGGGGTTCTCCATACCCAGATAAGTCCAAGTGTCATAGATACTAATAATGAGTTTTAAAACTCATATTACAGTTGTGAGCATCTGAAGTATGTGGACCACGATCTCATAGAGAAAGGTGTTAGTAAATTGTTTTAATCCATTTTCAGTTCCTTTTTTACCTTGCATTCAAGTCACATTTACCTCTTTATTGATGGTAATCTGGAGGGTAATCCAGGCTGGATGACAGAATTCAGGGTGCTTCTCCCAATAGCTGGCTGCAAATCAGACATGGCGTTGTATGAAGCGAGTGGTAGAAAGCAGTGTTGAGTGTGTGTAACAGTGCACGTAATTGTTGTGGCTCAGAACAGTGAAACAGCTGACCTAGTCTCTCAACGTGCACCCTAAGATTAAGCTGCTTTTTAAAAACACCACTATAGGAATTCTAAACAATGTATAAAAGTGAGAAAGGAAAAAAGTTACGAAATTTGTTTATTTATACATTTTAGGTAATGGTTTAATGACTGAGTTTACTTTGCCATTCTGTGTATCCTTTTCAAGAAAACACAAGTCCCCAGTTCTCACTCACTGTTGCTGTTTTGAAATGAAATGAAACCTCTGAAAAACCAGCTAATGAGAATTTTATGCCAAAATTTTACTAGCCGCTAGAGGACTCTGTTGTTTTTTGTATCTGACTTCATCTTTGCTTGGGTGCTTTTCTTGAGTAGTAAATGCAGGTGATCATTTTCCAGAGATTGTTTTCACAATGATAAGTAATAATGAACCATTAATTGCTTTTTAAATAAGTGAGGGGTTTTTGTTACTATATTGTGCTTTGTAATTATGTAACATTTAGCATGTGTAAAGCTGTGTCTTGAAAAACATAGGGGCAGCAGCAGTTTTTGGTAGAGGTGGCCATCTCATTTCTCTGTACTTGCAGGTACTTTTATGGGAAAGGAATATGAATTTTCTCATAGAATTGCTTATGAACTGATGAGTTCACTTGGCTGATAATGATAGCCTTTGGGCAAAGCAGACTTTTTTTATGTTAATGCTTTTTTTTTTTTCCCCTTTTTTTTTTTTCTCTTTTTTTTCCTGTCTCTTTATTTTTAGTGGGCCTGTTCCAGTTTTGGTCATGAGTCTTCTTTTTATTGCTTCTGTGTTTATGCTGCACATCTGGGGTAAATACACTCGTTCATAGACTCATCTGCCAGCTTAAAGCATACATCTTGGACCAAAAATATGGTGGATCCTGATTGTTCTTGGAGAGAGACTGGGGAAGCTTCCTATCACCTGTTGAAGCTGTGTCAACTTTGGCCCTAATATCAAAGGAATTTCTCAGTTCACTATTTGGGCAGGTTTAAAGTCTGTCGTGGATCATTTTATATTTGTATCTGTACACTTAGAATACAGGTATTGCAATAAAAGTTGTATATGGAAATAGAAACAGCCTTAACTGTATTTTTTTCTTGGATTCCAATGTACCACAACTAAAGCATGCTTGTGGTTTTCATCTATAAATAAACATATTTCAGAGTAAATGCCATTTGACAGTCCAAACTAGATTCTTCTGTACTGTACATTGCTATATAATTTTATGACAGAAGAGTTTTGGGGTTTTTTGTGAATGGGAGAGACAAAATCAGGTGCATAAACATGAGAAGGTAAGAAACATGTTTGTTGAAATACATCTGAGTTACGCTAGCTGAGCTTGTAATTTTCTTCTGTTAACTCTAGAAAAATACCTGTATTTGTTTCCTAAATGCCAGTTAAACTTTGCTTGGTGCTCATTGTACATAGTATGCTTGTTTTTTTGAGGAATAACATGAACTGGTACTTAAACTGATTTTAAAAAGAATTATTGCATAGCTGTCAAAGACATGTTTCTTGTGCAGGTCCAGACTCTGTCAAGGAGACTTAGGAATGAAAATGGAATGTGAGAACTGGAAAAGCAGTGGCTGCATTTTAAATAAGAGGACATGCAAACGGGCTGGGATACAGCTAAGTGGTTCTTCAAGTAGTGACTCCAGTTTCCTTCACTTCCAGTTGTTGTTTATTTTCATTTTGAATAGACAGCTCTTCCTTCCCTTTTTAAAGGCACATACACTCTTGGTACATTTGCATTTCAGTTCTCTCACTGTGATGTGATCTTGAAATTCAGATAACCAAATCAGGCCTTTGTGTATCATTAGATAGAATTATTTTAGTCTGTTGTTCATGTTGTGATTACTGTTTGAATATCAGCTTGTAATGGGAAAACAATATTCTTGGCTATGCAGCCTTGATACAAGTGTTGACTGCTGGCATGTTGTACAAGCAGCCTTTCTTATGCATCATCTTCCTTTAAATCAGTTCTTAAAGTAGCACTGCTTCTGAAAAGAGAAGCTGTTTAAAAGAAAAAGAAGAATAAGGAATGTGGTGATCTTGGGTCTATAAAGATAAGTGCTTTGAGCTGTACTTACACCATAATACCTCGTGTAAATGTAGAGGGGAAGAGAAGACTTGGAACAGAATTTGAAAATTGTTTTACAAAATGTAATGGTAGGAGGGTTGTGTTTTCCAAGGATCAAAAGTTGAGGAGCAGGGAATTCTGGTGACTCGAAGGCAGTGGGGTAGCAGAATACACTAGAGTGGTAGAAGCAGCCAAATAAAAATGTATCAAAGGGAAAAGGATCCACAAATCACTTTCTGCTATGCATATGGAAGGGAAGTAAAAACACAAAGGAAAAGAAAACAAACAGGGGGATTAGCTCACCACTTCAGAAGACAGAAATAGAGATCACGTGCTTAAATGCTTTGTGTAGCAAGGAAATAAAATCTGTACAGTCAATGTTTTCATTTTAAGGCAAGAAAGAAAATGCTAAGAAAAGACCAAGTGCAAGTCAATTTTTCTACTGACTGTGTGGACAGACTGTGCTGCTGACTTAATTTGTGATACTCAAAGGGAAAGGAATATTGTACTCTAAAATAGTGTAAGGGAAAGGAATAATGGGTAACAGTAAGACCTAACCTAGTAACCTCTTCTTTACTCTTGATGATATGTTTTTCTAATGCAGTAAGAAATAATTTTCTTTGAAACACCTCCAGTCCCTAAAAGCTCTTTTGCCACATGAAATAATTCTGTTTAAAGCTTTCCATAGTTTTGCTTGTCTGGTATCTTGCTGCTTCTAAAGACCAAAATCAGCTGTGAACTAAGGAAAACAGAAGGGGTGTGGGGCAGGCTTACTGCTGCACAGCCTGCAACTAATTCAACTAAGTATAAAAACACTGACTATTTTGACCGCGCTGTCCTTGAGTATGTGTTTTGTTTTGTAGAATGGTCTGTATCATCTACTGTAAAAGAGTCTAAGGTCTCTAGTTTTGTGCAAACTACTTCTCCCCCACTCCCCTT
The DNA here is from genome assembly GCA_025331215.1 of Actenoides lindsayi. Lineage (NCBI taxonomy): Eukaryota > Metazoa > Chordata > Aves > Coraciiformes > Alcedinidae > Actenoides > Actenoides lindsayi. The sequence continues at coordinate 7,433 of WTSP01003331.1, forward strand.
CTTGCCTTTGTATTTCTTTGTATTTTGGAGGCGTGAGTTTTTCTATGGCTTAAACCTTGCTGCTTATAAATTCAGGAAAGAAGTGATACTGTAGAGCTGAAACATCCATAACTTGCTTTCACGTTCCTTGTACATGGTGAAAAGCTAGATTTCTTTATTGCATGTTTTAAATTTGAAGTCATTTTAATGATTAGGATAAGCGTTATATATTCATGCACATAATTTTAGCATTTGCTGTACATGAACTCTAGTGGATTCTTGCAATCGATGTTTATCAAAACTTCAGCTTCGTAGAAGTACAGATGAAGAAATGCAGGTTGCAAAAAGGTTTGCAACCAATTAGCCAAGCCAGAAGTTTGGCTAATAATAAATGTGACATTGTTTGTCCTGAATAAATAAATAGTGGCCATGGCCATGCTGATAAACAGAAAACTAGTCATAGAATCATAGACTTGTTTTGGTTGGAAAAGACCTGCAAGATTGAGTCCAACCATTAACCCAGCACTCCCAATCTCACCACTAAACCATATCCCTCAACACCTCATCTACATGTCTTTTAAATACTTCCAGAGATGATGATTCCAACACATTCCTGGGCAGCCTGCTCCAGTTCTTGACAACTCTTTCAGCCAAGAAATTTTTCCTAATGTCCAGCCTAAACCTTCCCTGACACAAGGTGAGGCCATTTCCTCTTGTCCTATCACTTCTTACCTGGTAGAAGAGATCAGCACTCATCTCACTACAACGTCCTTTCAGAGAGTTGTGGACAGTGGTAAGGTCTCCCCGACCCTCCTTTTCTCCAGGCTAAACAACCCCAGTTCCTCAGCTGCTTCTTGTAAGATTTGTTCTCTTGACCATTCACCAGTCCTTTAGTAATAGGTGGAAAAGAAGGAAGAATGGTCATTTGCAAAGCTTCATATCAGACAGCTGGAAACTAGGACTTTGGATTTTTCTGCCTACTTGTATGTGATTGAAATACAAACTGGATTGAGCTCGCCGTTAGAAGTTTTCTGTCAGCATCTTTATAGTTCATTTAAGTACTACAGAAGGCTCTAGGTCTACAAAGATCTTTACTTTGTCTCCTTAACAATAAAGATTTGAGAAATCTGGAAGACCTTACATTGCCATAGAACATATAAAGTACTAGAATGTTTCATTCTTGACTTAAAATTATTTATAATCCTAGTCTCCATTATTCCTCAAGTGAAGAAGGGGTTTTGTAAGGGAATGGTTTTGTTGTACATGTGTATGTTAGTGTCACTTAAGCTTTCCCTCTCTTTCTCAGCAATAGATCTGAGTATGTGAGCCAACTCCAGCCTGATTTAACAGAGGAGTAGAAGCTGAAAGACTCTCTTCTTCTTGAGGGTTGGATGGAATAGCTGGTGGAAGAGGGAGACTAGAAGTTCCCTCTGAGTAGAAGACTGTTCCCTAGGGAGAACAGGGGTAGAGCTAGACTTCTTAAATGTCTGCATGACAGGAAAAGGTTTAATCTTCACTCCTATACCTTTTTGCACGCTGAAGTCAATCACCCACAAGCTACTGAACTCTAGGTACGTGGACTTCATTAATTCTGGTGTTGCCGTCTGTGTAGAGGCCAGCTCTACTACACAAAAACAATCCTTTGGTTTGTTTTGTTTTCCTCTAGGCTTCGCTGTTTACTGGTATCTAGTTGGTTACATCCAGGCCAACCTTTCTTGTAGTGTGCATATAGCATGAGAACTCCTCTCATCTTTGGCCATGATGTCATGATAAATACTGTGCCTCTGATAATCACCATGTTTCTCATTCTCGAAGGGACCAAGGGGAAGGGCAGTTGTTCAAGGGCATAATTCACAACTGTCCTATACATACACACAGCTGTTTTGCAGCAGAAGGATTGTTTTTTTTCTTCTATAACATCAGACTGAATTTACCCTCCAAGAAGGAGCTGTCAGCTCTTTCCAACATCTTATCTCCAGCTGTTTCTTAAATTCTCTGAGCTTATCAGATGTAACATAATCTACTATAAGCTCTCTTCAGTACTGTTCAGGGTAAGTTTTAATGCCTTTTCTACAGACATATATCTGTAAAGATACACGCATGCACATGTGTATGGTCGCTTTATCAGTTTAGAAAGGCAAAAGGATGTGTCTGAAAGCATAAGATGATATGCCCCTATTAGCTGGCACTGTGACAGCAGCGCAAAGAAACGAACAGAACAGCTTGTGTTCTTTTCCTCAGCTGTGGTAGCTAGACATGAGAGGATGCTGCACTGAGATCATGTGGTGAGAGCTAAATGATTTCATATATTCATGGATTCTCTGAGGGGCTTAGTAGAAAAATTTATCTTTTTTTCTTTTTTTTTTTTTTTTTTTTTTTCCCCCCTCTCCTCTGGAGAACGAGATCCCTTTTTTTTTTCCAACGGCTAACTTGTTGTATACTACCAGCTGTGATAAGGCTGTTTCATAGAAGGCTGTGTTTTGTAGACTTGGCATTGCTAGTTATATATTAAAATGATTCTTAACTTGGAATGTGAGTTATAAGAAGGGACTGTGCCTTTTGGCTTTTTTTTTTTTCTATTGAGGGGAAATTGTATAGCATGTGTGATTTCTGCTTTGATTTCAGAAGCTGGTGAAAAGAAAGGCAGGCAAAACAAGAGTGGGTGTGAAGTCCCTGAGTACACCTCATCCCTAACATGTACTGTGACCTTCCCTTCTATATCCTAGTTGTCTCTTTTTCTCTGGAGGTTGTGATTATACCAAACTGTGCCATGTAGTAGGATAATGCTCTGATGCAGAGATGTGTCAGGCAGTAACAATAGTGAACAGAATAGACCCGTTTTGACAAAATCCAAGCTCAGGTGAGGATCACCAGAGATTTGGCAACCTTACCTCACATTAATCGGCCTGTTGCAAATCGTTATCCTTGTTTCTTATTTTGAAGGAGTTTACACACAGCTGCCTTCCAGAGTAGTGAGTGTGATTTTTTTTTTTTTAATTTTTTTTTTTTGACCAAAGAGAAATGGAGGAGTTCTTTGAATCTACACTATCATTTCATAAAACAGAACTAAGTGAAACTTTTCATGCACTATCTCCTTTAAAGAGCTGTTTGCCTTAATATTAACAAAATAAAATTCACGTAATCCAAGCATGATAGGGGTTGGAAGGGCCATCTGGAGATAATCAAGTCTAATTCCCCTGCCAGAGTAGGGTCACCTAGAGCAGGTTGTTCAGGATCATGTCCAGGTGGAGATATATCCTCTCCAGAGGAGACTCCACAGCCTCTCTGGGCAGCCTGTTCCAGGGCTATGTCACCCTCACAGGAAAGAAGTTTCTCCCTATATTTTGGTGGAATTTTCTGTGTTGCAGTTTGTGTCCATTGCCCCTTGTCCTATGACTGGGTACCGCTGAAAAGAGTCTGGCCCCATCCTCTTGACACCTGCCCTGTAGATACTGATCAGCATTGATAAGATCCCCTCTCAGTCTTCTCCAGGCTGAACAGTCCCAGGTCTCTCATCCTTTCCTTGTAAGAGAGAGAAATTCTAGCTACTTTATTTAGAACTGCTGCAGAGATAAGACATTATCTCAGTGGAATGCTGCCAAAATAAAATCAGAAAGAAATTTACATTCAGTACATTCCAGTTTCAGAGGGGCTGTATCCCCCTGTTATCAATGTTATCAAACACTGTTCTGTGAGACTTTCTCCCAGGTTTATCAGCTGCTGCTCTGTTGTTTTTCTGGTAAGGTAATATGAAAAGAACCTAAAGCAATGTGGCCTTACATTCCTAAGACTGCCCAGTAAGTAACGCTACTCCTTTCTTACATAAAAGTACCATGCAGTTAAGAGTACAGTACGTGTTGTTGTAATCACAAGAGGAGAACATGTGTGTTCCTCACCTCAGGAAGACTGAGATCTTTGAGGGGAAAAAAAATAGAACTGCATGATACAAACTGCTGAGAAGTTTGCACTTTTTTCCTGTCTTTTCTTGAGGACAGGGAACTTGATGAACTGCTTTTTTCTGTGTGAATGACACAGAAATCTCGCCTCTCTGAGATGGTTTAACTTTAGATTAGTTACCTTTAGATTTCCACAGTGTAACTGCTAAGAGTTGTACGCCTTTTGTAGTTACAAACCTGCATTTCTAGGGTGTAGTTCTGCTAACCTGTTACAATGTCAGGTGAAAAGGAGCTGTGTAGGTGCCTGTTGCTCCAGACAGTTGAAGAACTGCGGACAGCAGCTCTGAGTAGTTGGAACATTTGTCAACACTGTAGGTGCCAGATCGTTTGAGGTGAAATCCAACCCTGCATCCCAGCTGCTGCTGCTGACAGAGCTACTCATCTTTTAACTTCATTTTGGTGATGAAATAATCTGGGAGTGTACAGTGCTGATGAAACCCTAAAACCTCATGAAGTCATACTTGGCAGGTCACAGTCCTCAACAAAGACTTTCTGAAGAGCAAAAATTATAGCAACAGCGTGATGCTTGAGATAAAAATAATTGGCAATTGAGGAGTAAGACAGTAAGTCAGTAAATGCTGGTGATGGAGCATGTTTTTTCCATGTAGGTATCACTGAACCATTTCATTTTATCTTGCTTCAGGCTGATTGTGTCAGCAGAGAGTTAGAGCCTATCTGCTAGTGCCTTGCCATTGCTAGACTGAGTCCTATGACAACTGTTACACCTGTGCAGTGTGAAAGTGGATATCAATTTTGACTAGTTTTAATCTTGTATCAAAATGTTTATGTAACCAATGAGGAATAAAAAGCAAATCTCTTAGAGAAATGTTAACTGACATTTTGAGTGTGTGTATGATGGGCTTGACTGTCTCACAGGGAAGCTAATGGGAAAGCTGCTAAGCATCTGTGTGAGGAGGATTAGACAGTGGTGGGTTTGTGTCAAAAAGAAAATATAATGCTTTGACTGTTCACTTTCTAACCTGCTCTTCACTGTAAGCCTGAAATTAATACCTAGGAGCTATCCTGATGATTAAATTTAATTTGATTAGATAAATAGACCCTCCTTGTACTTAAGGTAAGGAATGAGCTGTAAACCAATGTGCTTCCTCCAGAAGATTGCCTTTTTGATTTTTTTGTGTGCTTTTTGCACTTTGGAGCATTACAGGGACAAGGAACAAGAATATATTTGGTTGAAGTTGCAGTTTATGGTGTGTGTGATCTTAATGCTACAATGCTGTCAAGGATGGGTCCCTGACAAAACTCTGGTTCTACACTTCTGAAATACATTACAAGTGACTGATAGAAAGGTATGCTTCAGAAGTTAGATGATACTCGTATCTGATGACATCTGAAAGTTTTTAGAAATGTGAGTATGTTGGGAGCTTAAGACGCAACCTTAACATTCAGAAATACTGGAGTAATTTCGAACCTCTCCCATCCTTTCTTAGCACGTCATGTCATATTTTCAGTCTCTTCCTTCACAGACCAGTAAAACGAGTACCGTACCGTAATGGTTGGTAATATATCTGTAGCTTGCCTATGGGGTGGACTTCTGCACAGATAGCAGAGGTAGGAGAGTAGAGCAGAGGTCACTAGGGGTGGCTGTGCACGGCAAGGGCAGGCGGTGTGGCTTTGGGTAGATGTGCTGGCAACCCCGTGGGGTGGAACGAGGAGGAAGTTGAATGATGGAAGCATAAATCACTGTCTCACCTCTTCCATACCTCATTGATAGCAGAGATGCTGTTTGTGTGCTTTCACTGTCAGCAGAATACAGCAAATGTTTCCAACACACCCCAAGGACAAATCCTAAGTAGCTCCATCCAGAAGCTCAGCTCTGGTTTGTTCTGACCAAATGTACTATTGTTTTGACTTCTTAGTGAGCTGGTGTAAAATACATGTATGTGTATTTGTCCGTAGGGCATTAGCTGGAGGAACTAGTCAGTTCTGTAACTAGGAAACTTCTTTCACCTCCAGATACCAGCAGGAGGAAATGGTGAACACTGATGATTTGCTCCTGTGCAGCAGGTCAGAACTTGGCCTGTTAAGTCAGTTCAGGTACTGTTTTCAGTGCAGCTGGTGTTTCAGACTAAGACCTTAGTCTTTTACAGATCTTTTGCAAATGCTCCCTCAGGCTGTGGAAGAACTGGGTTCCAGCATGGCTTTATGCTTTGGAGCAACAGATTTTGAGACCCAAGTGGAGCAACAGCCCTAAGCTGTGGTGCATCACACCAGATCTGGCTGCAGTGCAGTATGGTTCCCTCTGTGACCTCTAAGGTTTTCCAGCAAGGCAACAGAATAAGCTCTTCAGACCTCAAGAACAGTTTTGGTGAAACCATGTGGCCTTCAGGAAGTGACTTTGAAGGAAAAGAAAGGTGGTGGTAGATGTCCCTTTCTGCTTTCTGAGGGTATAAATAAGGAGTGAAAGCTGCTTTTATTTTTGAATCTTGCTTTTCAACCTCTGGAATCTGCTTTTCTTCTCCATTAGATATTAAGGCCTCTTTGACTGGGGTTTTTCACTGGAGGAGTAGAAAAATTAAGAAATCACAGAGTGTTAAGGGAAAATGGAATGGTTCAGTTCAAAAGGATAACTAGAAGATGTTTTCTTCCTTAAAAAAACCTGTTTAAATCAACAGCTAATTGCATCTTGATGAAGGAAGTTTTTATGTTCAATAGCCTCAGATTTTCCTGTCTCTACTACTGTCTCAATAAATGGCCATGAAAAGATAGAAGGGAGTTTGATGCAACTTTCAGTGCATGGTAGATTGAAATAAAATAAGCCACATCTTCCCCCAGAGCATGTTTATGTACAAACAAACAAAAAAAAGTCTTCCTTCTAAACAGCATTTATGAGGATCTGATTCTATTATAAATTCATTACCTTTTAAAAAAGTAATCTACAAATAAAAATCATTAAATGTAACATTAAAAATATATTTCACATCAGTATGCTTAACTTGCTATATTCTCAAATCAATTATTTTAAAAAAATTCTTATTTACAAAAAAACCCCACTTTGGTTTTAGTCAAAATTAAAATGAAAAGTAATTGCTAAATGTCAACATTTTCCATGAACTAGAAATTCAGATTGGGACCAGCACTTAACACTACCTAGCTATGACAATGTGAAATAATATTGGAAATACAGGTATAAGTCATAATGAAATATATTTTGGAGGCACACCTGGATATCTTTGGTCCAGCTCACACCAGGGCAAGCATCAAAGCTTGATCGTGTTGCTGAAGATGTTGTCCAGTTGCATTCTGAAACTCTCCGAGGAGGGAGATTGCAGCGTTTCTCTGGGTACTTGTCCCTGTGCTTAACCACTACCTGGTGAAGACTTTTTTTTTTATCCAATTAGAAGTTCCCTTGTTTGACCTCGTAGTGATTGCCTCTCATCTTTTTGCTGTGCATTGCTTAGAGGACTCGGGTTCCATCTAGCCCAGCCTTAGATAGGTGGGGACAGCAGGCAGCATTTCCCATTAGCCCTCTTGAGCTAAATGAACCTAACTGCCTCTGTCCCTATACGTTGTGTGCTCCAGGTCCCCAACCGTCTAAGCGGCCCTCTCTTGGATTCCCTGGTTTGTTATGGTTTCTTTTGTACTGGGGGCACAAAACTAGACATAGCATTCCAAATGAGTGTCAAATAAAGGAGTATCCTTAGGATTATGTCCCTTGACGTGCTCTTTGTGCATCTTGCTGTATGATTAGTCCTCATCACTGCAAGAGCATGCTCCTGGTTCATGTTCAGAAGTGTTTTGTTGGCTGATTTTTCCATACTGCTAAGGTCCCTCAGATTGCAGGGCTGTTCTCCGGCCTAGCCACCACCACCTGAAATGGGGTGTCCTCACAAACTTGCTGTAGATGCAGATAATGAGACCAGTTGCTTTCCTGCCAATGAGCTCACGTCACTGCAGGTTTACTCTAAGCTCTTGTCCTTGTTTTTGACCATCCTTACAAAAACCTGATACGTCTGGGCTTGTGTGCCAGGCTGGCATTGAGATACTGGATTTCACATAAGAGCAGGCTCTAGCCCCATGCTCTATTTTGCATGGAGGATGCGAGTGAAAATTCAGACGTGCTTGAGAGTGCCTTCCCAAAATTCACTAGGCACTGTTCCCAGGCCTTCTGCTTGTTCATTCCTCACTCACCACCTGTGTGTTCAGATCTATCTGCTGGCTCATAAACTGATTTATATAAAGTTCTTACTTCTCAATAGCCGACACCATTTCTGGTCTGCGTAAGTCTCATGCAGATCATCACAGAAGATGTTGATAACATGGACTAGGTGGCCAGAGCAAGACACAGAAGTTAATCTCTGGGATGATTTCAGTAAAAACCTGTGCTTTTCTGATTTCCTCTCGGCATTCCCAGTGATCCCAGGAGAAGGAAGAAAACTTATAAATATATAATTGCCCTTTATCCTTTCTTCTCTTGAACTAATCCTCTGAAAGGAAAAGGGTAGTCTAGGAATACAGCTGTAACCATTCTGCCAGGCGCTTCTTTGCCAATAAAAAGGGTTTTGGACTCTAGGATATCTCCCTAAAATGAATTAGAGCCCCTACAAGCTGGTATCTGTGTGTGCAAGTGCTCTCTGTTTGTTGGACAGCTCCTCTTCACCTCCACAGAAGAAATTTTTAGATTTAGATCAATTTACCAGTGACCCTGTCCCCCATCCCTCTTGCCTGCTCACTGGCTTAAGAGCCTTTGGCAGGCTTATTGTTGAGATAAAAAACCTGTTTCTTTCTCTTGGGAGTGTGTGTCCAATCAGAATGTCAGGGCTAGATGGTCTTCTTCCCATGCTTGAGTAGACAGGATGCTAAAATCTTTGAGGAAGGACCCTATTCATGTAATCCCAGGTAATTGCCAGTGCTGACCAGACAGGTCCCACGTAGAGGTTGGATTGTGGATGTTTTCCAGAGAGTTTGGGTACAGATGTCTGGATGTTTACACCTCGCCCATCTTTGCAATACACACATGAAAGCCTGGAGGGAGAAAATACCACTGATCCCACAAAGTTCCCCTCCCCTGCTTTTGCAGTCAGTGCAACATAGAAGCATTTTATAGACTAATCCAACTCCATAATTTAAGCTATATGAACTTCCAATGTCTTGCCTGGGATAAGTGCAGCAACTAGCTATCTCCTGCTGTAAAAAGACACCTTTTAGCAGTGAGGTGGTAGGCATAGTCATGCCAGGCTTAGTAAAATCTGTATCTGATTCAGAGGCTATGCAAACATGCATGCACTTCAGGAAGAAGTTATTGATGTAAGGAGGTGTATCACCTTGCCCCTACAATGCGTGAGCATCAGGTAATGAAAAGCTGATATCTTAAAAAGCCATCTAATCACCATGTTTGGTAGAAAAGTGCTATGAGATAATTATATTAATGCTCCAGAACCTGTTCCCACACCATCTGCTCTGAGACAGTGGCTCTCAGATAATGCTGATGTTGGGAACAACACTGCTACTGGTAATTCATGGGTCAGATGACAAGGAAACTTGTCATAAAAACTAGCATACGTTCCCAACACAGTGTCCTGTCTTACTCTTTGTGGAGTACCTGGCTGTGAAAAAGCTGCAAAAGAAGATTGAAGTGGTAGAGCTATGACACCGCAGCTTCTGCCATTCCAAGTATCTTGACTGGTTTGTTGTATAAAGCAGCAAACGCATACTTTTGTATACAACGTCTCATTTTTTTCACTGTGCATTTAACACCCTCAGATCCTAGACTTGAAAGCGTTCCTGTAATGCCTAATTGACATGCTCGTGCTAAATATTTCCAGCAACCTGCCATGAAAGAAGAGCTTTCATGCAGTGCTTTCCTTCTTACTTTTTATTTCTCACCTTCGCTTGATGCTGCCAGGTAAACCCCCTATATTACAGTCTCCCTGGAAGACTGTTAAGGTGCATCAGAAGACGACAATCTCTCATTCAGAACTGGAGGTAAATTCAAAATAAAAGCTGACCTACAGTTTGCCTTGAAATAAGATAGTAAGGAAAACATAATACTATGAGATGTTATTAATTCCTAAGAACCACTAATACTTAATAGCTATTAGTAGCAGGCAATACCACCATCATTTCTTTATTCTTCTGGTTTACTGCCTTCAGGTTTTGGCCAGACTAATCCTTCAATTTCTTTTCTGCTTTAAACAATCAAATGACTTCTTCTCACCCTCCTGATACCCTGACTAGTTGCAGTTGCTGCTTTGTAGGAGATACGTCATTAGCATGTAGCTCAAGTTCATATACGGGTTATAGTTAATAGAAGAACTGACTTGGTCTTGGTTGTGGTTGGTCTTGCTCAAGCACTGTCTGCTTTTGCTTGCTGAGAAGGGTCTTCGCAGTTCTCTGTTGCTGTGTGTGGAATAAAGCCTTTTACCTCTGAGCAAAGCAAGTGCTGTCCTTGAATGGAAGTGGTGTGGAAAATGAAGAATTTCATCTTGTCCTCACAGCAATTCAGTGACAGAGGCTGGGCTAGACTTTATGATTTTCGGGGTCCTTTAGTTACAAATATTCCTCTGTGTAATGCTGTGCACTTCACATAGAGGTATAAAATCCATCTAATGAGTTAGCCCATGCATGAGCTGTCAGTACTAGGAAATACAGGAGAGTGGCAGCACAACACGTTGGTTTACAGCAGAGACTGGCTGTGCCCAGTTTTGAGCACTCTCAATATGAGAAAGACAGTGACAAACTGGAGCAAATCCAGCAGAGGTGGTCAGGAGCTGGAGCGCTCACTCTGTAAGGGTGTGCTGAGGGAACTGGACTTGTGTAGCCTGGAGAGGGGGAGACATAAGAGCAGCCTTTCTATACCTACACAGAGGTCATGAAGAAGTTGAAGGCAGGCCTTTCAGAGCAGTACACGGCAGGAGGATGAGAAACAGGAGTTGAAACAGGACCAGTTGTATATAAGGAGAAACCATTTCACCATGAGGACAGTCAAGCATTGGAGCAGGTTGCCCAGAGTGATAGTGCAGTCTCCTCCCTTGGATGTTTTCAAGACTTAATAGATAAAGCCCTGGGAAGCCTTGTCTGATCTCATAGGTGACCCATCTTTGAGTTGTAGGTAACAGGGAGTTGCACTAGATGACCTTTCACGGTCTCTTCCAACCTGAGTTATCCTATGACCATGTGATTCTTGTGGAACCTTTCTGTTCCTGACGAATGCTGTGGCCTCTGAAACTTGGAATATTTCTGCTAGACAGCAGTTCAGGTAAAAAGCAGAAGGTTAGTAGAATCTCAATAAAAGCCTACTTCAGGTTATCAAGGTCTTGGAGAGTTGCAGAGAGAAAGAAAATTTCTTAGCTGTATCTGTGATTTTATTCAGTCTTTGGAGCTGGAATTTTTGTTTTACTGAACTGCGTAGAGAGAGTTCCATGATACTAGTTAAGAATACAATATGCACTTCAAATAAATAAATCACATGTCTGCAGCAATCATCAAAACTGTACATGCTACTCCATCTGGTGGGGAAATCAATAACAACTTCCAGTGCTTGAAAGGTGGAGACATTCTTCAGTCACAAAGGCAGGCTTTTTCCAGTCTGCTTTGTATTGGTAAGCAAGCGTCCTTGCTTTGGCAATATTTACACTACACAGGGCAGACAGGGAATCTTCTTTGGGGAATTTTGGTTTTTGAAAAATTCTGCAGGTTTAATGACTGTATTTTGTCCTGTTGCCTTTCTTTCAAGATGAGTAGCCCAAATCAAAGTGGTTGATGAGTTGCAAACAAGAGACACAGTATTGAAAAATCTGGCCTCCTCTTTTCAACACATTGAAAACTCAGAGCGTGAGAATGTTTGCTACAATATCCAGAGCAGGTCTTGGAAATCAGTCCTTGTGGTCCAGGACTGTGTTCTTTCTGTTTGTAGAGGGCTTAGCTCAGTGGACCCGAATTCATGCCTCTCTACATGACATCATCAGGTGGAAGTTTCTTCACCAAATTCCAGAATGACTGCATAGAGGTAAGAGAATGATGGTGTTGATAGTGCCTGGAAATATCATGAAGCATGTTAGGATGAGATTACAATCTCATGTATTTTTGGAAGGTAATAGGAGTACAGGTCACATTACTTCTTCCACGAGCTATGAGATTACATGTCTGATAGTAATATTTCACTTGAAAAGAGAGAACTTCACCAAAACCAACCCACATGAAAGAGTAAAGGCTAAGGTAAGAGTTATACGGATTTTGTGGCTTTTTATCATTACAAATTAGTAACAGCCATTGTTTTTGAAGTAAGACACACACTGAAACAGAGGGAGAGGTCAGAGACAGTGAGCCTCAGCCTAAATCTGCATTTGTGTTTGGATATGCTGTCAGAGACCGGGGATTATGTTGAGTTTCCTGGACACTCACATGTGCTGCTTATTGCCATATTTTGAGCTAGAGGGGGAGCAGTGAGCACCTTTCAGGAGTACGATTGCTTCATCTTGGTGAGAAGTGAGCTTTCTCTTGGACCGAAGAGGGTGTTAAAGTGCTCTTCACAGCCATAAAATCTCCTGTTTTGCTCTTCTTTTGCAATGAATAAAAATGCCTGTTTGTGTTCCTGTATGATGGCAAATTTGTAATTCAGACATTCGTTGTAGAGACTGAATGAAATGTAATCCCTTCTAAGCTAGTCTGAGCTGAGTATCAGATCTCGAAGCGAAAGGGTTTGCATCACAGTCCGCACCACTTGCCAGAGGTCCACTTCTGAGCTGAAGATGTACGTTCTCAAGAGCTTTTTTCAAACTCAGGGCTTGACTAGAGACTTTTCTGCTGTAGACTTTCAGATTTCTGTCATAAGGCCAGTCTTCAAGGGAAAGCTGTAGCCTTGTAGACCAGTAGATATGACCATTCATTGTAAGAGGCTACAGGCTTTGTCTAAAGTTAACAACAGAGGCCTCTGGACCTTTTGGGCTTCATATGGGCTTGTCTTGGCCTGCCTGTGGATTTCTTTTACCTTGTTTACCTGTAATAGTTATTGTCTAATGACCAGGTAACTATTACTTTGCTCTAGCTTTTGATCAGCTTTCTGCAACTGTGTGGTGTAACACCTAACCTTATATATCTTTTTTTGTAACTGAAGATATTAATAACAAGTACTTATTCTCTGTAGCATGAGCTGTGTATGACTGATTGTAGAATGAGGTACGTTGAGAATACAGGAACAGGAGGATACCAGAGACCCCAGGTCTATGAACAGCTCACAGAGGTCAGTTACCAGTGGTGGAAGGAAAGCAACCTTTAGAACTGGGTAAAACCTGTTAGGGATAACAAAGAGGACAATCACTAAGTATCCAACGTATGTAATAGACACCATAGGTTTTAAGTACATGTATAACATAGAGTTGCAGATGAGTGAAGAAAGACCAAGGTGCAGAGAGTGTTAGAAAACATGTAAAAAGAACTCCAAGCAGATTGTAAGTTGAGGAGGAAGAAACCATCAACATCATACTGGCAAAAGACTTGAATGCTGATAGCTCACTGTTTATCTCCCCCTGCACTGAAACTGTCATCATTAAGACCCAGAGAAGCAGAGGAAAGAAAAGCACACTGCCAAAAAAATGGGTAGATATTAAAATGTTTGTGTATGTACAATTGAACTGTGAAGTGTTAGTGTTGTTGTAACGGGGTGGGTAATTCTTTCATTAGACAAGACTTCAGCTAGACTCCCAGGAAGTTCAGGGCTTTGCATGTAGGGTGTGTTCCTTTTGCACTTAACAGCTCACAAGTGTCAGTCTGATAGGAGTTCAAGCAGTCTGTAATGCAACCTGAGTGCAATCATTTGGTAGCAAAGATTAGGAAACAGCCATGAACAGTTGTGTATCCCTGACTGATATAGCAGAAGTATCTTGGGATGACCTGTCATGAAGGAGTTCGTGCCCACCTTCTGTCATTCATATCTGGAGCAGAGGAATCTGTTTCCAGAGATTTTTTTTCAGAAGAGAATAAAGAGGAAAGCTCTGTCCAGGGAAGGTGTGTGATTATGTCATGAGTTGCTCCTATCCTAGCGAGAAAAGATGAGTGACTTTTTTGGGTCCTTAGGACAAGACAGCTTGCATGCTGCTTAACGTGACACTACTGGATTTGGCCTTCATGCACCTGACCCAAACGTAGTAAATAGGTGGTTTACTTTGTGAGGTATTATTTGGAGATGATTCAAGCAGTCGTCATCCTCTAATACCGGGATCTGCCATTTTTCCAGAAAACTTTTAAATGCTTCTAGAATAAATCTAGTTAGGTCTTGAGCTGTTGAGAGTTCTATGAAAGCAGGAGGAAACCTACCACGTTTAGAGCTTGCTTACTTTGTCTAGCAGCGGGTGCAGTGATTTGGGTAGAGCAATCATTACATTGCAGAAGTTGTACCGAGAGGGCTTAGCTTGGGAGCAGGTTGGAGCTGCTTGGGAGCAGCTCCCTCCTGTGAAGGAGAAGGGGCTGTGATTGTATTTAAAGGAGAGCATCAAAGACAGACTAGTGAAGCTGCTGCTGTGTCATTTTAAAAGACTGGAGATCAAACCTCGCCAATATTAAAAGGAAATATTTTAAGCCATAGGCTGTTTCCTGTGAGGCCAAAATGCAATCTCTACAATTTGCTCTTCATATGTGTGAAGGACAGATTTAGACCCACTAGGGAAAGAAAAGCTGTGAAGAAGAGGAGGAGGGTTAACAGCTTACTTCTTGGCTGTTAACATTGAATAATTAAACACTAACAGCCAAAAGGAAAGCTGTTGTTTTCCTAGTCCAAATACCCAGCCAGGAATAAAACACTAAGCAGCTATACAAATGATGTCTTTAATTTTCTTTTCATAAAACAAACCATGAAGTTAAACAACATATATTTGGATACATGGAATATATGTGGATTGCATATAGCCAGAAGTGTAATTTCTGGAATTTGTGCCTGTCATGTGTAAGCTGAACATTACTTAATCTGAGTTTTTACCCTTAAAATTCATTGTGCATCTGTACAAGTTAAGGCTAATGTCTAGAGTCATGAAGCTTTAAGCTATGACTACCTTTTGGTAAAGGACCTGTTTGTCCCAAAACTTACCTGTTTTGTTTTTTTTTTAAACTAGCTATGTTATTTGGTCCAAAAATTTTTATTATTTAGTATCCCTGTCCTGCTTCTAGAAAGTGATTCAGTAGTCTGTGCTCTTACTGATGGAGGATCTTTAGGTGTTGTGGTGTTAGACTCTGGCCCCTGCTCCTCTTGTAGTCTTTTCAGAAAAACTGAGCTTTTGAGAAGTTCTCAACTTGCAGCTTAAGCTTAACAAAGAGGAGAATAAAACAAGGGGCTTTACTGGTGGTTTTTATCGTGTGTAAAGCAAGGATTGTAAAAATTAGAGTGATACAGAGACAGCACATTCATGATTTCAGACTATAACCCATACCCATTCACACGTTTTATACTGCAAGAAAACTCAGAGAAGAAAAACTAAAAAAAAAAAACAACCTAAGAGGAAAAAAACCCCACATATGAAATGAAGGAGAGATCACACTTAGAATCCAGTATGTCTTACAGAAGAAGTACCCCCCAGAGCCAGAAAATTGTCATCAGGTAGCAATGATACCAGTCTAGAGCTCCTTCCAGCTTTGGATCACAAGGCCCATCAGCAGAGCTCCCTGTACACAGCACCCCTTCACAGTCACTCATCAATCAAACAGCTCTGAAAATAAAGACCACATGTCATCAAATTTGTGGAATTCTTCCCTTCCTGTTTATGCAAGAACTGCCAGATCACTTATGTTACTGCACCAGCTTTCTGTCCTTGGAGAGGCGGGTGATTTTCTTTTCCTAGTGTCAGAGTAGTTAAGTCCTTTCACTTCTGGTGTGAAACTGAAATGTTCCTGTTACAAGACAGTTTCACACTGACCAGGATACTGGAGACCTTTGTACAAATGCAAAGGAAATAGCTTTGAAAGGCTATTTAATCACCTCCATAAAGCTTCTCTACCACCTTGCATGAGAGGGATAGAAGGATGGATCAAAAATACCATGTTTGCCTGTGCAAAAGCATTCATGGTTGTTTGTATTGGTTCGATTGAAGTGCTGAAGTTGGGAAATGGCTCCAAAGCTGTGCCAGAAGCCATGCTAACGCTTTGTGGTAAGGCTGATTGCTTGTCAGGGCTCAGGCCTGTGCCCACACCCTGCTCAGTTCACTTGGATAGGTGCAGTCAGAGGCTCTCATGCCCATGTCATGCTGGAATACCAGGCATGAGACAAACCAGTCCTTTTTCCCTGAGTTGTCACTGGTATGTAGCTCACTCCTACTCAACCTACGTCATCAGAGTCGCCATAAGATGTAGAGATCACTCCTCATAGTAACCAGCACTCCCTTCTCTTAATAAAACTGCATAGATAAGGAAAAGGTTGAAATTTCTATTAAAAACAGGGAAAAAATAGCAGTACTTCTGCTGGCAGATTTTCCAGCACACCATATGTTGACCTTTTCTGGTCAATGCAAAAACCCCAATCCACTGTTACAAGATTAGTGTTTCACCTCTGATACATCACCCCACGCTTCGCTTTCTCACCAATGCCACCCTGCCACCCTTTCCAAGTGACTTCGGTCTCCCTTCGTGTGACCTTTTGCTTGAGGCTGTTCCCAGTGTATGTTCCCAGAGAAGCCATCATGGGCTCACAAAGCATAGCCTGCACATTTGCCAAAGCCAGGATTTCATTCATTCCTATGCATGCTTGGGCCTGGGCTCTGTTTTTCCAGTGTTGCTTGTCCAATCTTAAAATGTTATTTGCAGAGGGGTTTTTTGTTGACTTCTAGGTTTACGTCTTTGATTACCAGGGGAATATCCCCTTCCTCTTCCACACCTGTCTATGTTTTCATTCTCTTTTACCCACAAGACAAATTTCTGAGGATTCTCCCCCCTTTTGGCCCACGAGGACAACCTCACGCCTGTTCATTGCTGGTCTTTGCTCCATATGCTGAAGATGAAGGCTTTGTATATTTTTACATTCTCCCATAGCATTAATTCTTTATATCCAATATGAATTATTGGCAGATTAACAGCAATCTGGAAAAGCAGATGGTGCTTTCCAGACCTCCCTCCTCCCTCCCTGTCATGGTTGAAAGGAAACTAACATTAATGCAGCCCCAGCTTTCAGTGAGAGCACAGGCCTACTCTGCATGTCAGGCTGCCAGATCCTTACGTGCAGCCTTATCTCCTGTACATATTTCCTATTTCTGCTGGATGCAAAAAGAATTCTCCAATATATATAAATATTTTTATTCTGTGCCCAAATTTCATCAGTAGTTACAGATGCAAATACAAACTCACCCTATTAGCTACATCCATGTATAATCACATAAATATGTATTGGTGGCTCTGCATTTGTACTCCTAAATATATGGATGTGTGTTCACAGAAATACGTATGTATATATGTGCTTACATGATACATCAGGTATTTATGTGTACTTCCTAAATCCATTGGGCATCAATATTGACATCTTTGTGCAAACTCTGAAATATAGATGTGATTGAAAGTTGTTAGCATGGCTTGGAATGGCAGATGTCCACTGACTACTTGTTAATCACAGACATCTCCCCTGGCTAGAAACAGACCCTTGTTATCACTTTCTCTTCATAGTTGCCCTATGTCCTGCCTTTAAGCCTGCATCACGTTTGGCACCTTTTCAGTCTTTCTCTGCTGGACAACTTTCTTCAAAGATTTCAGGTCAAGAAAATTCATAGTGCTAGTTGTACATGTGCCTTCTCCTGTAACAGCACTGTTATCTGGCACTATTCATACTCTTAACAATGAATAAGAACTAGTTTGGATGTGCACCAATACACCTCAAGCTCTTCCTTCAAGCTTCTTCCAGGAAAATAGTCAATTTTTAACAATTGTTTCATAGGAGATAAGTATGAAATTCACTGATAACAGCAGAAACTAGTAGCAAATAACATATGCACGTGTATATACACACCGACACACAAAGGTTGTAGTCTGAGATATACCACCTCTTTTGGGCAGAAGATTTACCTTTGTCTTCTGTAGTCTATTTTTGACCATCTTTCCTCCCAGCCTGCAATTAATAAAGTCAGTCACCAGAGACAGTGAAATTGCTTTTTCTTGAGTCTTTATCCTTTTGTATGCTAATAGCCTGTGCTGTTCCTTATTGTATTACTTGTGAGAAGGGTTTTGATGGAAACCTTTTCCAGACCGAAAGGATCCCATAGCAATGAGGGTTAATGAAGCTTGTGGTGCCATCTTAAATTCTTCACTTCTACGCCACTTAAAATATTTTGTTTTTCTTTTTGTCTTATTTATTTATTTTTGAAGAATAGTGTTTAGTTGCTTGGTCACAGCTTCCCTACACCAAATGGCAAGAGGCCACCTTGCCAATGAACACAGAGCATCAATGAGTACCGTTTCTTTGGTGGTAAGCACTGCAGGGAGAGAACACTGACTGGGACATGATGGAATTTTGTGAAGTTCTGTTGTGTTTTACTTTAGCTGTGTGTCTCTGTTTGTTTTGTCTGTGACATTTTGGATCTTTGGGAGGTAATAAGTGTACTTCAGGCAAATCCTGAAAAATAACTGTGTTTTCTCCATCCATGCCCAAGTACCATCTATCTCATTCAGGATCAAGTGGATTAATGTAAAGTTTACCAAAAGAAATCGGAGCTCCCTGATGGAAGAAAAATTTATTTATTACTACTGGCTTCTGGTGTCATTTCAGACTGTTTCATGCTGATCATATAAACATCCCCTTGCATTTACTCAGCTATATTCTTACACTCCAAAAGGAGTAGCATATGGTGTGAAAACCAGATGCCCCTGCCCACATAAGAGTTCTATACATTTGTTTGAATGTAGTCAGGAAACAGTCACGATCTTCTTCCCACTCTCAGAGGAGTCAGCTGAATGCAGCCGAGCCCCTGTTTACCTCCCAGTGACTGCTGGTGTTGCCTAGGCTCTGCTGGGGGAGAAATGGGATGGACTGTCTCATCTCGTGGGAGCATCTCACCGTGCTCCTCTGCACTTCCCCTGCTTTGTGTGTTAATTCTCTTTACTGACACAGTCTTCCTCTTCCCCTCAAGGGCTGCCTGGGTTCCTCCACAGAAACTTTCTTCTTCGTTTCTCTCCAGCATCTGTCTCTCTATCTCATTCTTTGCATCTGTGGAACAGTTGACATCGGCAGGGACCTTCTTCCCATTTGCACCCTACATGCAGTTTTGGCCTCTGCTTCCAGAGGCCAAGTTTGCATCCTGCCTAAAAACTGCCTTTAATTCCTCATCTTTTGAAGTTAGTACTCCTAATGAGAACCTGTCACAAAGCCTGTAATAAGTCTCAACTTTCACTTCTGTTGCATCATCACTTCCAACCATTCTTTGGTCGGAGGTTGATATTTATGTCAGTCATTAATTTTTCACAGACTCGTTTCAGCTGCCTTGCTCCTGCAATTTTCTGGCATGTGCAACTGTAACAGAATACGATGCCCTGGACAGCAACACAGGTCCCTTCCATGAGGCATAAAATCTTCGGTGTGCTTTGCAGTAAGATGATGGGTTTGTCCGTGTGAAGCAGAGGTCTGGTTCCATGCTCTGCCAGTGACCTGCCATGCGGGGGCAGACCAGCTCCACCTAGGAACATGAAATGAGCTCTCCCAAAGAGCCTGTGGCTCTGCAGCTCAGCTCTCCACAGGAGCAGATATTCCACTGAGGAAACCTGCAGCATAAACTGAGCTCCCTAGAAGCCCCTTAGGTTCAGGGCTGTCTCAGCAGTCTTGTGTTGTCCTTCTGCACATTTGCAATAGCTGATTGAGCTGCTCTTGCTGTAGCCCCAAGATATAGGAAGCCCACAATCATGAGAAATTTCATACCTCCTGCTGCACTTGAGTTGCCAAATTCAGGTCTGAATATTTATCAAAGATCAGAACAAGCCAACGGTACACGACTGCTGTGTGCTGGAAGCATGATTGTGGAGCCTGGGTCCAGTGTGACACCAGTGGGAACTGCATAGGCAGAGGAACTACATGGTATGCAGAAGGGACCTCCAGTGTCTTGACCTCTGTGTCTCCTGAGTGCACTCCGATTGTAAGATGTACAGAAGTGTGGCTTTCTGGTAGGACCGATATGATTTTAATATTCTGCTTTTTTTCAAGAGTTCTTGGCACGGACAGTAAATCTTTAAAGTCATTGGGGTATTTTTAGTGATACTATTCTGAAAGTCTTCCCTGCAGAAATTGCAAGCACTGTTTTAAATAATCTCTACATCTCTAAGTCAAATGAGTCACTAAAAAGGGTTTAAATCTTCCTTTTTAGATTTAAAGAGTTTCTTTCTCCAGTAGATTCTTACTTTGCTCTCCCAGAAAAACTGATGGATTTGTTCTTTCAGTCAGGCTAAAAGGTACTGTTGAAGGCCCTTTGATATGTTTTTCTCTTGTACATCAGATGATGCAGGTAATGGATGGACAGCACTGTGACTGATGTTTGACTTCAAAATACCATTTAGTACTGGGCTTGGACTGTCGTTGCTGTCCTGCTGGCAAAGCCCCACTTATTTCATGCTACATGATTCTTCTTACTGCATGGAACATGCCAGTAAAGGCCAGAATTCAAGTAAAGAATCTTTATATTTTTGATCTTTTGTGGAAAATGAACATATAAGCAAAAAAGCCTGTGTGGGGCTGAAGATGAGGACCCATGCTATCCCCTCCACTTCCATCTGTAAAGGAGATTCCCTTCTGAACTGAGTAACGGTGTATTTCTGGTAACAGCTGAATTTCTGTCCTCTGTATTCTGGTCTGGAAAACCCCCCCCACTGAAAACAGTAAAAATTGCTAATTTTAATTTTAGGGTTTTTTTTTTTTCTTCCCAAAACCTGCAAGAAATAGTGCAGAGCCTTTAAAAAAATCTGAGTTAAATCAAATTCTTTAAATCCCCAGTGGAAGAAATCTTATTACCTTCAACACTATTATATACAGGACAAAGCCTGTAAGGCTCTGTCAAGTGATTGAAAAAGGCAAATTAATGACAGCACTTGAAATTACCTGTAATTATCAGTGACACTGGGTCAGCATCATTGCAATGACAGCCTCAGAGAGTGGTAACTCTGACTGGTTTGGAATTTATACCAACCTGCAAAACAAAACGTGACCTCCACAATCAGTATTAAGGTATCTCTGGAGCATTTAAGCATCTGAATTCACAATCTAGTGAGTAGCTGCTTTCATCTTTTGAAGAGCAGTTAAATTCTGCAGCAAAGGGTCCCAAGTGTTTTCCTGGTCAAAATCACCTCTCCTTTCTCATTCATATTTACTCAGGCCTCTCTCTTCACTGTCACCATCACACAATGTGTCTGTAGCAGCTATAACAACAGCTTATGTGGAAAAAGTAATAATAGGAAGGCGTTTAATGAATTTTAAGCTGACTTTAATGTAATTTAGCAGCTGGAAACAAGGAGAAGAGCCAGCACAGTGTGACCTGCCAGCTCTCTATGGATTGTCAGTGTCCAATGTAGCACATATTTCAGCACTGCTCTCCAGGGTACGCTGGTGATGTTTCTTTTCTCCAGCTACATTCCTGATTTCAATTAAATCGGAGTCTGAAGTACTCTTTCTGATACAGTTAATACCTTCCAATAAATGCTCTTGGCTTTGTTTCTCCTCAGACGCTGTCCTTCCTCACACTTCTTCTCCCAGGGAGTGAAGCAGACATCACCTGAAAAGCAAAGATGATCTTTTTAGAGAGACTAGAACTGAAGTTTTGTCTCGAGAAAGCAGGGAAGAAAAAAATACTGCTTTGATTACATAGCAGTCATTCCTTCATTTCTGTGGAACCTCTCCAAATCTTTTTTTTGTTCCTTCACTATTACTATTTCAATATTAGGTCTGCCATGTCGTTGGGTTTTTCACTCTTTCTCTAGCTACAAAGGAGTTTCCAACATAAAGACACTCATCAAACTATACAGCTGAAGTTTTTAGTTTGCAGGGAACGAGAATACCTTGAAGTTCTTTCCTCTTTATTTTCCACTAGGGATATGAATCAAATTGTTAGCACATTGATCCAATGCCTTTGGGGCATTGTAAAGCTTTTTATGACAGCCTACAATTAGTATTATATAGTTTCTTTTGAAGGAGGCTTGCAACAGGTGTCTTAGCCTTCTGCTCTTTGCTTCCGTCCCCTCCAGTTCAATGAAAAATATGCAGTTTAACATCATTTATTAAGATCACCCTTCTTTCCAGTTCAGATGTGTCTGTGCTGGTACATGGGAGGAAACTAAAGTTATTTAGTAAGTTGAGCAAAGGACTGCATTTGCCTGCATTTTTGCAAAATTTCATTTCGATACAAATTCAGTTTTGCAGTTTTCAGCTGTTTTGACCTTTAAAAGAAACCCACAAACCCAACCAATCACGGAACCCCTCTGTCACACTATTGCGATGACCTCTGTAAGCATCTCATTCTCGTGGTCCGGCTACTGAGATCCAGAACAGCACAGAGAGTTGAGCTGGTGGTATCTGGAGCTATTCAGCTGCATCGAGCTTTGCAGAAACTATGTCAAAGCAGATGGTGGCCTGGTGATAGCTTCCTTTGCTTGCTGTGGAAGGTTTGTGTGGATTGCCTCAGTTTCACTTGGGTGAATACCAGCATAATCCTTCACCGCTCTTTGACGTTCTCATGTTGCTTGGTTGGGTTGATGACCAACCATGATAACCTGGGCCTGCTGAAGCACAGTAACCGGTATGTCCACGGCCTTGTGCAGCAGATGCTGATGTCTACCATATCTCCAAACATGTTCAAGCAATTGTGGATTGTTATCAGCTGAATATTCAAGGTAGGCTGAGGATGCCTTTGCAGATTTGTGCCTCGCATGTATCGCAAGTGCCATTTGCTGTTCTGAGGTGCTAGGGTAGGACCCATGCTGTGGGAGAGGAGAAGGGAGGAAAATGGGCTAGCTTCGAGAAAGAGGGGAGAGCCTGGGTAATGCTGCTTGTTGGTGTTGTGATATGAGAAGAGTGACAGTGAAGACCTCAGTTGAAACCTCTGTCTTCATCCCCCCCATTGGTGTTAGCAGCTGCGTTGACATGGCTCTTTGCAGCTCCTGCATATTCAGAGTAGACCCTGGGGCTGTGGTCATTTATTGACCTGCTGCCCAAGGCAACTGTATCCTCCATGCTTAGGCTGGGCCCTGCTGTGCATGAAGGTGGAAGGCAAGCAGGCAGAGGTGCCCCAGTCCCCAAAGAGAAGATATGTAAAGGCCATTGAGGACTGACCTCTCACTTCTGTCCCTTCACTGCACTTTCCTGGATAATTGTACAAGCTGTAAAGCCTCAGGCTGCAGGTAAACAACATTTAAGTTGGGACCACTGTTGAATAATCTGCCCCAGTTACACCTTCCTGTCGCTTCTCTTGTGGTGTCTCAGGCACCCCTACAGAGCAAGCAGATCAGAAAGCTGACCACGTAACAGAAGTGAACCTTTTTGGATCACCAGTAAAGCAGAGGAAGAGCTAATGCCAGGGAGGAGACTGGGATGTACAGCTGGGTCTTTGGTGAAGAATAGCAGGCTCAGATCAGCAGGAGTATCTGGTTTACTAACTTCTGTTCAGGAAGCTCTTTCTGGGGTCTGAACCTAGTTTTGCTATGGAGACTGTGGGCAAAACATGGATTATTTCTGGTAGAGATTTTTGTGTTTCCAAATCAGACCACTGTCATCATAGAACAAATGCATTTGTAGTTATTGTCACTGAAACAAAAAGGGGTTTTGTGATGACCGTATGGTCTGAAAAACAAAACCCCAAACAATAACACTGCATTCCCTTTGCCTTTTTCAAACTGACCCTGTCTCCCCTGATACTTCCCTTAAGCATCAATCTTAGAGATCAGTCTGGTTTTCAAAAAAAAAAAGCCACCCAGGCATGTTAACAAGTTCACCGGTCAGTATAATTAGTACCTATCGCTGGAAAAGAACTTGAAGCATACAGAAATCCTTGTGATTCTGATAAATATTCACATACAAGTTCCCTGAGATGTTGAAAACCCCACACGGAAATTTTGAGAACAATCGATTCCAAAGCCTGTAACCACACATGTACTTACACTGTCTTGTACCGTTACCACAGTTTTGAAATGTTCAGTTAATAGAGTAGTTCTTTACTGAACTAAATTGTGAGCATCGTGTTCCAAAAGTAGTTCTTATTAATACAAAATATGAAAAAAGAGAATGTTTGACTAAGCCTGAGGGTTCCTGAGGAATGGTGTCTGTAATTGTCAGGGCTAGAAGAGCCTAAAGACATCGCTCAGAGCCCAGAGCTGAGGTGTGAAACACAGCACCAAGTGCCGAGGGATTCGTAGTTACTCGCAGACTGCAACAGGAGTGGGCAGGCTTGTGAGCCTTTCTGAAGGGAGGCACGATGCTTTGATGTGCCCAGTAATTACATTATGAGTTCTAATTGATGTAAGCAGTAAAGAAACAGTGCCTCATGGCGTGGAAAAAAAAAAAAAAGACTGGCAGATACCTCTAGTCGTTTAGCTGTGCTTTGGTAAGAGATTGTCCAAGTGAACGTCTCTCCATTCAATCACATTTTCCACTGGAAATTCCTCTTTCCTTCGCGTATCTTTTAACATACGAGCTGCTCTGTGGGCTCATTTGAATAGGTTGCCACACAGGTACATCAGATGAAACCACAGGCCGTAGCCTCAAAAGCAGCGGAAATACTATTTTAAAGATCTTGTCTCTCTCTGAGAGTCAGGCTGGCACTGTCTCTTGCTTTCCTGCTTTTACACGTACTTGCCAAAAAGAAGTTTTACTCTTTAAGGCCTTAAAATAGCCAACTAAATAAATAAAATTCTCTCACAAGACCTGAAAAAGCTTCATACCAAAATGTGCCCTGGTTGTGCTGCACCTTCAGAAAATCCAAGGTCGTTTGTTGAAATCCTGCACGTGAGGAAGCTGGAGCAGTATTTAAATCCTGAGGTGTGTCAGAGGCCTAATTACTGAATCAGTCTCTGCATAACGGTGCTCTGTGAGTAACTGGGGCAAGAGCTGGTGTCTGAAATCCCCTTTCAGACCCCTGTTTAGCAGCATCGCCCAGGTGAGAAATCGGTGACAGCGTGGGAAACATGACTCACATCGGTAGTGATCGTTGAGATTAGACTGGAGAACTAACCTCCTTCTAGCTAGAGTGCTTGATGGTGACGGTGGGATCTATATGGCACTTGGCTCTGTCGTTTACCAGCTCAGTAAATCATCTTGTGGGGCATCTGGTTTCCCACCTGTAAAATGCTGGGCAGAAACTGTTCATCTTGGTAAGAGCAATGAAGAAGAGCTCTGCACAGAAGCTGCCTTCTACCAGAATTGTGCCCGTGTTTATTATTCCTCACGATGAAGACTAAGGAGAAAAACCGAGGTGAAAAGATGCTTCTTTTAGGCAACATAGGGAGGAAAGAGACAGACAGATGAGGAACAGCCCTTCATAAAAATAATGGTGCAGGATGTGGTGGTTCAGCTAGACAAGGAGGATTCCTCCCTCACCACCTGAATACAGCACAGCAGCCAGCTGGACAAGTAGACATGGCTGCTGGCATAAGCAGTGTATGTGAGTAGAGTGTCTGGAGAACACATGTTCAATCAGGAGTTGCAGGCACTATGCTGTAATTCAGGCACTTTGTCATGACAGGCTATTTCTGGGCATGGCGGGTCATTACTGGCTTAATAGGAGCTTGTCCCTGACTCGGGCACTGTTGACAGGGAGAAAGACTTGGAGGAGAAGGCCAAGGTGAGCATGGGAGGCTGAGTTAAGAAGAGCCATCACTTTGTGAACCCTGCAGGCCTTCTGGAGGGCACACTTACAGTCTGTGGCCTCCTAAATCTTGAAAAGCATGCCTTGAAAGTGGCATAGGACAGGGAGAGGTCAGTATGCAGCATCTGCTTTCCCCCTCTGGAGACCACAGAGTTGTTAATTCCTTTGACTGTTCCTTAGGGGGCATTAATTGCTATTCATCCATAACTACTAGGGTATTCTGTTGGAAGATTAGCAAAGAAACTTTGGTGTCTTTATCTGGCTTTGTCCTCTTAGATCTCATAGAAAGGATTATAGAATGTAATCAGTGTAAGTAAAGGATATTTTTAAATTCAGTTTTGGCTTCAGTACAACAGTGGCATAATTATCACACATAATTTTGTAATGAGTTTTTGAGTAAAAGTAATATAATTACAGCCTACTCACTCTTCTTGATCATCTACGGGTCTATCTCCCATTCACTTGAATGGATTTGAAATTAACTGTTTTTCCTGTTCCTAATATTCCTAAATGACCATAACTAGATCGCAGAGTTTTGCTTACATTTGTAAATGATGTTAAATCATTTTGAGTGTTTTAAGGTGCATTCATCTTTTTTGAGTTTGATGAATTGCAAATTATGAGTACTGGGAACCTGTTACTCCTTTTTTCCTGCCCCCCAGCCCCAACACTCACCCCAGTTACATTGTGTTACACTTCTAAAAGATGATGTTACTCTAATGCCAGTGAGGATGGGAACTCAAATGTGTGAAATATGAATACAGAAGGAAAACTTGGCCCTGAAAAGCTGAAATACTAGTTAATAGGGAGATAGGAAGAGGTGATGGGGAGAAAAGACAGAGGAAAGATTGAAAGCAGAGCAGTAGTGTTTTGTGTAACACCGTCTTACACACAATACATGATATGAAGACTATGTGTTAGATGCTGACTGAAGTGCTCTCTCGTGACTTAGCACAGGATGTTTAGGGAAGGTCAGCGGGGCTGCTGTGCACTTTGTAAAAGTGCTCCTTAACTTTGAAGAGCTCTAGTAGAAATCCAAGGACACGTCTGTCAAGAGTAGAGGTCTAAGGGCAGAGTGACACTGAAGATGCTGTGCTGGGTTCTGACCAAAACCCCCTGAACAAGATGTAGAGCTTGAGGCTTTCTACAGACAATGACGGAAGTCTCCTGATTGCAAGCCTTTGTCTTCATGGGAGATTTCAGCTGTCCAGGTTGGTATTGTTAGGTTGCACCATGTAAGCAGCCCAAGAAGCCCCTAGACTATGTTGCTGACAGTTTATAATGCGAATGGTAGAGGGCCTGTACTTCACCTGCTGCTTGCAAAGTGGTAAGAACTGGCAGAAAGTATGGCAGAAGTGGCAACCTGGGCTGCAATGATCATGAGATGACCGAGTTCAAGGTACAGAGCAAGGCTGGGAAGAGAAGCAGCAGAATTAGGGCCCTGTACTTTACAGAGCAGAGCTTTGCTTAGTTAGAGAATTTGTACACAGAATTTGTAGGGAATCTGCCAAAGGGGACAGGGGCACAGGAGGTCTGGCTGATTTAAACAAAACCCAAACCAACAAACAGGCAAAAAAATCCCAGTTTACTGAGACATGAGGAACAACCTGCCTCATTGTGCAGGCTGGGCTTTCAGCAGAGGCTCTCCTGTCTAAACATGGAGTTGCATGGTGAGCCAGGCATGCAAGAATTGAAATGATGAATGTACAACAAAAGAGTACAAGGATATTGTCTGAGCACTTTTTTGAGTAGGGTCAAGGTCCAGCTGGAGCCAAGATGAGGAGAAGGTATTGATGGTAACAAGAAAGGATTATGCAGGAACACTAATTACAAAAGAAGTTCAAAGAGCATGTAGGGCCAGCAGTGAATGGAGGAGAACACCACAGTGGCAAACATTACAGAACAGGGTCCCTGATGTCTTTCTTGCATCAGACAAAGCCTCCTCCCAGCTTTATACATACCGGCACTACTTGTGATGGAGGACAGCCTATGGGGAAGGAGCAGTGAGTTAGAGACAACTGCAGCTGGATGTGTTCAGATCCATAGGGCTTGATGAGATTCATCTGACAGGACAGAAAGAGTTAATACTGTCTATCATCTCTGAAAAATCAGGGTGATCTGCAGAGGTCCATGAAGTCTGGAAAAAGGCTTAAGGCTAAAAGGCCCATCTTTCATAAAGACAAAAAGGAGAATCCAGGGAACAATATGACAGTTCCTGTCACCTTTCTCACTGAAAAAGAACATCTTCTTGAAACTCATTTTCAAGCATAGCAAAGACAAGAAGGCAGTGGCCTGTATGAGGAGGCAGATGGCACCGTTAGCAAATTTGCAGACTGTGTTAAGTGGGGGGGTGTGATTGACACACAAAATGACAGAGCTTTAGTCCAGAGGAATCTTCAGAAAGTTGAAGATTGGGCCAACAGAAATTTCATGAGATTAAGCAAGAAGAAATGCAAGTTTCTGCATTCAGGGCAGAATAATTCCAGCACCGGTACAAAGTGGTAACTGGCTAAGCAGCCACCTGTCTGGAAAGGACCTCAGGGTTATGGTGGACTGTGTTTGAGCCAAAAGTCATTTTAAGGTAAACCACACGCTGGGCTAGAAGGAGCACACCCAGCAGATAAAGCACAGTTGTTATCCACTTTTACTTGGCACCAGTGAGGCCGTATGTGGAGTCATGCTTCCTGTACTGGCCCTCCTTCCTTCCTGCAATTCAAAGTAGGTTGCAGAGAAGCCGGAGAGAGTCCAGCAGAGGACTTCCAGGATAGCAAAGGGCCAAGAGAGCAAGCAGAGGTTGAGGTATTAGTCTGGTGAAGAGGAGGCTGGAGGGTGATCTTAGCAACCGCCTGCAGCAACTGGAAGGGTAATAGCAAAGACAAGTGAGCTAAACTCTACCATTTAGTAGCAGACATTATGACAAGGAGCAGCAGTCAAGAACTGCAGTTGTAGGTTCAGGTTCTATGGTTGGAAAAACCCATGTGAGGAATAATACCACAGCCCTGGAACATGTTACTGAGAGAGACTGCAGTCTCCACCCTGGGAAATTTTCAAGAGCTGGCCAGACAAAGCACAGCTGATGGGAGCTAGTGGGGGTGATGCTCATGGTATCAAGCAGGAGGATGGACTAAATGATCTCCAAGGTTCCTTTCAAGCAACTTTTCTGTGATCCTGTGATAAAAATAATCTGTAAGTAATAGGAGATACCAGTGTGATTGCACAGATACAAAGTCCAGTATCCTCAAGATGAGATGGGCTTCTGGGTCAAGGCAAGAGCAAAAATCTCTGGTACTGTTTTTAATGATGTTGCATTTTTCTTTTACGTGTATATTGACAAAGGAGTGGTCATGTTTTTTTGCCTCCAGGAAATGTTTCCTGAAACACTGTTCTTTCTGTTCCTGATAGCCACTGAGCAGAGTTCATTCTGTTTCCCAGTATTTGTCTATGTAACTTGTCTGTCTGTTAGGTTCCTCTCATGCTTCTTCGGGGAGTTTAAGTCACTTCTGCCGAATTTTAATTTGTTATGCACTTGTAAAATCATTTGGTACCCGAGTCATGACTCCTGAAACTTTCTCTTGACTTTTGTCCTCGGGTGTCTTTACTGGGTTTGGTCGGGTTTTGTTGCAGTTACTGGTTTTAACAACCTTTATCCTAAATCACAGAACTGCAGTGAGCGTAACTTTCATAAACGTGTGCTCCATATTAGGGAGTACACAGTTTCCATCCTTCCACGAAAAGCAAAGAAGAGAAAGCCAAGCCAGATTTTTTTAAGCAAAATGCAACTTGCTCCAGCCAACGTATTGCTCCTCTGAGCTCTCAGGGGAGAGCAGGGTGTAGTGGAGACACCAGGATTGCACATTTTTGAGGGTTGTGAGAGAGGAGGAGGGCAAAAGTAGGTACAGAATAGCCATCAGAGTCACTGAGAATTTATAAATATTCCCTCTGCATTTCAACATAAACCCGAGACAGTTCAATGTAGTTGCAAGTGCCTGCTCTGCTGAAACTAGGCCGTGGCCTCCCTACTCTCCAGACGGTGCCTTTCGCAAGGGAGTGTGTGTGGGACTTTCTCAGGCTTTCCAGTTGCGTCTGTTGTGTCTTATATTAATAGTCACTGAACCACAGAAAGACTGACTCGGCTTCCTTCATATTCTTGTTGTGAATCAGGCAGAGCGGGGACTCCTGGCTGGTTCTTTCACATGCTACGTGACTTTCCCTCAGAAGCAAGTTATTAGCTATCCTGGCATTCCTTTCTTCTTAGTTTTGACCAGAATTTGTGGCTCACCTTGTTGATACTGCCTTATTTTCCCCCAAAGTTTGTATTTGACTAACTAACATTTAATAACGGTTGCAAAAATACTCAGTAGATAATTGCTCATCAACCTCTGAGGACAACAAAGAAACTGCAATGCAGGGCATCTCCTTCAAGAGATCCAAACGTGTGTGATTTCAGCTCTTACTTTCACAGTAACTTCTTGAGCTACACTTGACATCTGAAATGCCTTTTAGAGTTTGCTGGATTTTACCTCTAATTAGGTCTCTGTAAGTACATTATTCCGTAGCCACACAACAGGACTCCTAGCAGCTTCCTTGGGCCGGTTATTTGTACACAAAAGGAACAAAGAGCTTAGGAGACCCCAGGCAGCTGATGAGTGACAGGATTCAATAGCCTGAAGCAAGGAAAGAAATGGCGAGTGTGTGTGCTCACGTGAGAGGGCAAAGATGTTGATGCAGTGAAGAAATGAACACGAAAGACTGGAAAAGTTGTTCTTCTCTTGTTGTCTGTCTTTCCACCTGGGCCCTTTCCCCAGTGTTGTTAATAAACGACACTCTTTCTTTGAAGTCAGCCTCCAAAAGTTGTATACAGTTTCCTGGGACTGACTTGGACCTTTGCTGGGATTATCAATATTACTATCTAGACTATTCTGTTATATTTGGTGATTTCCATTCCTTTGTGTCACTGTTATATTATCTTCCTTGTTTTTTCTACTTTTATGGGCTATTTCATATTTGAATTCCTGCTCCTCTGTCAGGTGCCTTCAGATTCTGTCCTCTCTGATCATTTTATTTTTACATATTTCTCCCACTTCACCTCCTTTTGATTGGCTGTTAGCTGGATTATTGCTCCTGTGAATTAGTTTCTGCTAATGTTTTTAGATTTTACTACCACATTCAGCTTTCTCAGCTGCACATTTGGATTTTAGTTTGATACTACTGCTCCACTTTCCATTACTACCCCTAAGCAGGTGATTTCTGTGATTCAGCTACAATACAGATATTGCTGTCAGTGAAAGTGAAAGCGAGCGTGGTGGTGTATTCAGAGATAAAAAAAGCTGGCCCTTAGCTTCTCCTTGTACGTCCTGTGGTAGTCTAAGTGATGGACGGGGAAGAGGCTGGTAGACAGCAGCTACACGGTAGCATCTCCTTTCACTGTGTGAACTGAGCCAAGTATGACAGTAAGTTCTCACCTACTCAAGCGGTCTCTCGTTGCCTTCAGAAGAAAGCAACAGGACAGAGTTTTGTGTTGGGCTGCTCCGTTAAGGTTGAACGTGGACCCTCCGTGGGGCTTGCACTACTATGGATTTAGAAGAGATGGCAGAAGAGTGTTTTCAGTGTTGAACTGAAGTTGCATAAGGAGCTATTCTTGGTTCAGCATTGCTCGGTACCTTTGTTTGGAAGGAAAAGTATGATCATATAGATGCAGATGATACAAATTATGTTCCAGTAACTGGATGCCAGCATTTAAGCACCTTCAGGCACTGACTTCAGTCTGTTTGGCTCAAAAGAAGAGGATTGTTCAAACCACTTCTCATATCACTTTTCTAAGTGCAAATGGTGAAATACCTAGTTCGGCATTTCCCCTCCCCGTCTGTATTCTCCTACTGGAAATGACTCCACTTTCCTTTATGAAGGAGAGGGTTGGGTTCATTTTGTGAGATCTAACAGGCTGTAGGTAACAGAAGTTTGCTCTTGACAGGTGCCAGTAGGCACTGGTATGCACCCAGTACAGGTGGGGTTGTGGACCCTCCCCTCCCTACTTCGGGGGAACTAGTATTGGTTGTGATTTATCAACACACATGCATACACACAATTTTTTATGAAGTCAGTGTGGCAACACTACACAGCAGAGCAGGAGGGCAAGACACTGTTCACACTCTTCTTCTTTTAAATATTGTAACACACAGAACCAAGTGTGGTTTTTAGTTCAGTTTCTTCCTAGCAATTAATAGTCTCTAGTTCAAGTAACTGCTCTCCTATGGCAAATGTGATCATGGCTGATTTCACATAAGTAAATTAATATGAAATGCCAAGATATGGATGGAAACTGTAGAAGCAATGAATTTTTGATACAGCAGTATCAATATAGCCCACAAAGCACTTACTTATCATGTGGATCAAGCAACTTAGTACATTTTCTAAGATGAGATCTTTCAGAAGGCTCACCTGTGTTTGCTGTCAAGATTTGCTTGCACAAGCAGAGACTGCCAGTGCACAGCAGAGCTATCCTACCAGGGAAATACTCAGGTGACCGCCACACAGGATTCTTCCATTGCCTCACATAGACTTCTACCTACTTTGGTGGGCAATTTCAGTTTGAAGGAGGTCTTTAGGGGAGTTTGTGCCTTCTTTGGCAAACACGGAAGAAAATCTTGCTCTGAGTATAATCTAAACAAATGGATGGGAATTTAAAGCCTCATGAGGAGAGAACAGATAAGTGTAATGAAGACAGAACACCCTTCCCCCTCTCCCACCCCTTCCCCCTCCCCTTCCCCTCATTGTAATCAGGCAGGCATTCCCTAATGCGATGGGGAAAACATTTCTGCTCTTGGATTGCTACTCCCATCCATTTACCCACTTGCAACATCCAACCTAACATTCGGAGTTAGACCCGCATAAGGGAAGAGTTTAATGCTTCTTTATCTCAGCTTGACTGTGTTTTTACTAGTGCCTGCCTTTATCACTAAAAAAAAAAGTAAATATTAAGGTGTTAATGTGCATCTACACTGGGCACAAGTTTGAGTTTTGCTCAAGGTTAGTTAAAAAAGATGGGTTAACTTTAACCTATCACTATCTCTTCCCAGCTGGAAGGCTGCCCAATAAATCTTTACTTTCTAAAGTTCAGTCTCTCTTTTGTTTTATTTTTGCACTGCTCAGTTTAATAAGTCTCTGATACAAACTCAGGTTCCACTAAAGTATTAATGCCATTTCTGTCAAGAAAATCAAACGATAAAGCAAGATCTAGCCTTAGATAAATCAATGGATTTAAGTGAGCTTTGTATCTTTCCTGAATAATCACGGCACAACTGAATGTATATTTTAAAATAAAATACCACCTGATTAAGTGAGAATTCTCAGATACACTTCAGAAGCATTCTAGTGTATATATGCTGAAGCTGGCATTGAGTCTCTTAACTTCTTCTCAAGGTGATGAGTACAGTACCAGAATATGAATATGTGTGTGTGAATAACGCTGACTGTTATTACAACCCACCTTCTGCAGAACGGCACAGTCACTTTGTGAATCGAATGTAAAGTTTGGGTTTAGTCAGGAGATTTTGCCAAGCATTGGAGTAGTCGTAACTTCTCGCCATCTTGTAGTGTCTGGAAGCTATAAAACCTGCTCTCGTGGCACTGTCCGAGTAACCAGCTCATTTTCTGACTACCCAGGGTTACACCAAACTTTTCAGCAGGAGGTGCGGTAGTTGTGGCGCTGGGGAAACACTAAGAAAAGACTTAGCCATCTTTTCTGTGCTTTCCTGACTCTTGGGAGTGCTGGTGGATGAGAAGCTCAACATGAGCTATCAGTGTGCTCTTGCAGCCCAGAGGGCCAGTCGTATCCTGGGCTGCATCAAGAGAAGCGTGGCCAGCAGGTCGAGGGAGGGGATTCTCCCCCTCTGCTCCACTCTCGTGAGA